>DWNE01003299.1:0-16942 GCA_018249875.1 Cecropterus toxeus | reverse complement strand
TCACCGTCGTGTTTTTACAGGCCTGAAGGACGCGCGCGTGTTGTCGCGCGCATATCTCTAAGTAAAGAATTCACACAGGAACTCCAGTTCCATCTCAGAGGAGGGGACCTCAGAAAGGGCCCAAAGCCAGCCAGGCCCCGGTAGAATGCAAAAGCGTGCCCCGTGCGGTGACTAATGACAAAACCTCATTAGAAGAGGCCTATGACCAGCAGTAGATATTAAATGATAGATAGATTATAGTTTGCGGGAACGAAGTCGCGGGCAACAGCTAGTAACAATACAAAGCTATGGGAACCGGCGGCTGCGCGTGCGCATACTCCGTCTTTCTATTTAATTAGTGACGTCATCTCATTCCGTGTCAATAAGTAAACCTTTCAAAATCGATGCAATTGTACCATCATCACCGGTTCGTTGACCGGACTTGTTGCATATGTATGGAACCTCCAAGAACCTCCAAAAACATTTAGTCGTCAATGCTATCGTGAGAACCTTATTTAATGTGTGAAATAATATTTGGATTTATTTTTTTATAAACTAGTCAAATAGCAGAGACAGAGGTGTCAAAGATTATCTGAATTTCTCCCTTTTTCAGATTTATTTGGTTACCGTAACGTCAGCGGGTCATGATTATTTAAGTATCTGATATTGTTTTTTTCATACAATCCTAAAATGATACATGAAAGTCCAAACAGCAAATTTACCGGGAACATGCTCTCTGGATTATGTTCCATACCATTCTAGTTGGTAGTATGTTAGTGTGTCATTTACTACGAGCCGCAGTGGCGTGACAAATCGTAACAGTTACTGCAATGACGGTAACGAGCCTTGACGATCTAACAAGGCAGTAGAAATGACGAAAACCTGCTTCTCTGACATGTGTGTATTATTTTTACCCGACTGCGTCAGAAGGAGGTTAATGTTTTTCGAGCGTATGTATGTATGTTTGTATGTAAGTATGCATATATAAGTATGCAGTAGCCCAATCGGCTTGACGGATTGTGACGTTGATCGTCTCAGTTTACACAGTGACATAGGCTATATAATTTAAAAAAATGGCGCCTGGAAATTGGGGAAAAAGGGAGGGATGGAAGATTTCTTGTACTATTACGGTGAGTATCGCATCAAAGCTAGTAAAGAGACCTATCTAAGACTGTATATATTATAATACTTTTAATTGACTACTTTGACAAAAAACATTGTCAAATAATGTTGAAAAAACCTAATGCACCACGAATGTATTGATTTATTGGATTTCGTTCTGGTCTGAAGGCAGACCAGAACGCAGCAATGCAAACATTGCTAAGGCAGATTTACTAATCCGAGGCGTTTTAATTTTATCCTCATTCCTCAGGGATAGCAACGCATCTGGGGCTAACCTTCAATAAGACTGATCGTATGTAAGGTTGATTGTTACAAATGTCCATGGGCGGTAATGGCCACTCACCATCAGGTGGACTGCATGCTCGCTTGCGACTTCCACGTTCCAAAAAAATATATGAATGATAGAGCCTCAGTATCAAGAGAGGTACGTTATCCTCGTTTTAATATGTATTATATTGTAAATTTTCGTTATTTTAACAGCAACCGCACATAAATTGTTTTATCGCTAACCCATTAAACTTATCGTTTTATCAATCAGTTTAGGTCTCGTATAATATTATTTTTCACGGCATTTAAGTAACGGTTAAATACAATATTGTTAACAAAGAAACGGATTTAAATTTGCAGTTTTTGGTAAGTTTCGAGCATTCCCTATTAAGGATTAGTTACGGATGTTCATTTCGTAGGTGATTTACGAAGAATGAACGATATTAATCACTTTACGGGAAACCCAAGGTAGTGTATAGATTTTAAGCTTGTGTTCAAAATACCCGACTAAACGACGATATTATAATATTGCCAAATAAATAATTTAAAAAAATATAATAACAAAATTAAAAAATAACTGATAACACATTATTAGTACACACGTATAATATATGTATAGTTAAGAGTGCTGAAAAATAGTACTCACTTCAGAGCGCTGTAAACCTTAGCTATTAACTTAATAAAAAAATGTTGCGTATTAAGGTTTTTCCTCAAAAGACGACAAAAATGGTCTGAGATATTTTTTTTTGTAAAATGATTTAAAAAAGTTGTATCGAAAAAAATATAGTTCATTTTTTTCGAATTTCTTAACATTTTCTTAACATAACTTTTTTATTTATAGTTCTACGACAGAAAGTTACATAACAACAATTGTAGAGAATTTAATTTGCAACAGAAAATGTTTATATATATTTTTTTATCTGATAGATAGTTTGATTATTACCTAAAAAAACTACGTCAGTACAATATAGTTACTTACAAAGTAATGTTTGAACAATTTACCCATTCATACAAATAAATCCTAGCAATAACTTTATTGCTATACTTAATTAGGTACTATGGTTAAGTATGTCTTATCAGGGTTGCCAACCGTACTATTATATACAGTATTGTACTGTATTTCGGGTGTGTACTATATACTATTGAATAAATAATGCAAAAATACTATATTTTCGACATCTTCGACAAGAAATAAATCCGTCATTCCCAGGTCCAAAGTTTACGAACATGGTTTTACTTTAAACTAATTCTTTACTTACTTTTAATATAAGAAGTATAAATTTATTAAAATAAGTATATTTTTGTCTACATGTTTTGTCAATAAAATACTAGGTATATGTTTTTGTGTGTACTAGTGGCGTAGCGAGGGGGGGGCGGAGGGGCGGTCCGCCCCGGGCGGCACATTTAGAGGGGCGGCGAAAACAGATTCGGGGGCGGCAAAAACAGATTTGGCAACCTTGTTTTGTTATTAAGTTAGATATTGTCGTTCTTTATTTTTTGGTCGTCAACTTAGATATTGTCGTTTTTTGTTTTGCATTTAGTTGTCAGGCTAGATATTGTCGTTTTTTGTTTTGCATTTAGTTGTCAGGCTAGATATTGTCGTTTTTTTGTTCATCAAAATTTGCGTAAGCCCACGCTACGCCACTGGTGTGTACTACATTTTTAGGACGCCCTCCTACTCCGTGGCGCGACTATCTGAGCCGGGCGGCGGGAAGTAACTGAATGAGGAGAGCCGAAGAACGGGCTCAGTGGCGTGCCTTGGGGGAGGCCTATGTCCAGCAGTGTAGTCCACTGCTGACAATCCAGGCTGATGATGAACTATATTTTTATACCTTACTTTGAAAAATACTATAGTTTGTCGAGGCGGTGTTAGTAAACCTAGTCGTAATAGTCTCGTAATATGAATTCACATTTTCAAAATCCTTTTGGTATGATAATGCATCTCGATTTGGTTTAATATTTCAGTTAAATTAATCCGAATCCACGTTGACGGATGTACAGAAACCACCTGACCCGAAACAACCTTGGTGGGAGACGGAAGGGCAGCAGAGTAGAACGGTTGTTGTGCACGTCTTTCAATTGTACAACGTAAATTGTAACGTTGATGTATTTTTAGAGCCGCACAAGACCCAATTGAGTGTGCTTTTAAGTCATTAAGATGTTTGCGGTAACTGCCGTCCATCTAACCCTAATTAACTTGGTGGTAGAACCCTTTGTTATTCAGAGATACTAACGCCACATCTATCTCTATCAACACATACATCGTCATATATATCTGCCTAATAACGCAACGTTGAGTGTTGTTGAATTCTGGTATAAAGGTGTGGTAAAAGAGACATAGAGTTGATTAGGTACTTATTATTGCTTTTATTTTTGCGTTTGTATACTGTAAAAAACTCTAAATTCAACAGACTGGATCTGAACTGAATCGCAGCTTTTTAACTAACATGGAATAACTAATACGACCTCATTTCAGTCTACCTGCTGCAAATTAACACAGTGTTTTATTTTATTAGACTGAAGTAGCAAACAAGCATGCAGTCCACCTGCCTGGTAAGCGGTTACTATTGCCCATTGACATCTATAAGAAATTTCATATAGGACAGGGGTTCCATCTGAAGTTGATCACAGATGCGTTGCTGCCCTCGAGGACTAACAGCCGCACCTTTCCACCGAAACGTAAAATCTGCTGCACGTTAGAGATAGGTGTGACGGTGGTACCTTCCGGTCGAACTACACTGGCTCTATCACATAGTAAATCAGAAATCATTAAATATTTATTATGACAATAATTTAACGTTCTTAAGTTAAAATGTTTGCGTTTAAATATCGCTACAATGATCACTTACATAAGACTTTCATTTTCGATCGACACTTTTTGCAACTTTTGCAACTCTCCAATAAGCAATTTAGTATTTAAGTGTTGTCTGGGATTTTTATTTCAGGTTGAAGTGGTAATCATGCAGTCCATGTAAGTGGGTATTGCAGTCCATGAAAGCATCTTCACATAGAACAGGGGTTCTATCTGAAATCGATCTCAGATACCTTAGTCAGATTAAGTAAGCCGGCAGCCACCTTCCCCAAACCGAACTCAAGCAAACCCAAGCATTATTCCACGCTAGAAATAGGTATGGCGGTGGTACTTCCTCAGTCAAATTATACTGGTTCACCTCCTCCAAAATATATTTATTTATATATAAGCCTTTAATATAAAAGGCAAAATGTCTTGCATATAAATAAATTTAAACCCTGAGACGTAGCCGTAGCCAGACACGGAAACATCTTGTGAAACCATTCCTAAATACCTGCCTCAAGTCTACCTAGAGTCAGGTATTTAGGTGGTAGAAACCTTTGTGGTTTGACTCCGACACCACCACCGGTACCTACTTCCTTATAACAGTAGTTCTGAATGGCATGATCTGGTTCGGAGGGCGTGGTAAGGATAACATCCCTATCTGAGATATTCCAGCTTAGACCTCAGGACATCCGACATCTGAACCTACTCGAGTTCAAGTGGAAAGAAGATAAGTGAGTCCAAGAGATGTCGGGTAGACAAATCTGAAGTAGTAGATGTAGAAGTAGCAGTTTCTTAGGCGGTGACCTCGCCAAAAACGCTTCTGACCCTTTTTTTTAATTCCAAATAATGCTGAAGAAAGTATTTTGGCGTATTTAATTTTTTTCATAATGTATTTTATTTCATTTGCTGTACTTAAAAATTACAGCAAATAAAGTACAATATTTTGTTATTAAGAACCGGTAGCAACCCCGTGTAATAGCGATCTATTTTGTGGTGTTCGAATTAGAATTCATCCTTTGATCGCTGATGATATTACTTCAACATTAAGTACATTTAACTCTTCGTTCTATGAAAAATATACCTAGTGTTATTATCTAAAACCAACCAAAAACAATCCACAATCCACACAGATATTTTAATTTGCATAAGTTATTTTGCATCCCGAGAATCCCGGGAAAACAATGTTAAGTAAATTATGTAAATGAAATATTTTCATTGGACGTTCGGAAACAAATGTAAGCAAACACGATCATTCATAATTCATAGAATCTCAAAGTTCACGTTCTAATGATCAACATTGGAATGATGAAACTTTTTTTTTCACCACGATATCTTACGATGCAAAAATCACAAGTTATAGGTATTACTAATTTATGTCAAAAATCACAATGTTTTTATCATCTAAGGCACTTGGTAAATAATTCCGGGAATTATTCCAATCTCATCCTAAAGAGTCGTGACCTATCGCAGACAGAATTGTTTTCTTGGTAAAGGTGGTATTAGCAAGACATTCTTCATTTAAGTGAAAGGAGTGACAAAATAATTAAAATGTTAAAATAAAGTGGAATAAAACATGAATGTGTATCTTAATAATATAATATTTTCGACCTTACCAATAATACAGTACAATATCATAGCAATGAATACTGAATACTCTTTTAATAAACCGCGAATAGTTGGCCTTAGTCTTTAAGTTTCATAGTCAATTAAAAAGTTACCTCTTATCACTTGCGAATGTCACTTGCTCATTCTACCCAGTTAATCCGGTTAAATTGCAATACTTCGCAATAAATTAATTCACACACTATTTATATTCAATTCACTTTTCACATGTAAAATTTTATTAAACCACATAAAATGATTTCAACACAACATTTATACAGAACTTAGCTGTTTTGCCTAACAACGTCTGGCTAAATCAGAATTTAAAAAACAAGTGATTTTTTATAAACATACCAGCACAGATTACAAAACCATGTCACATCAGTTACATAATTGGAAAAGTAAAAGTGACGCGTGCGCTAGATCGTTGTTCGAATTTTGAATCAAGTTTACGCGCGAAACGTGCACCTTTCTACCTGCGCCGCGGTAAACTGGCGCGCGCGCAGGCACTCAGGCAGACGCAGGCAGTGCTGCTGCATGTCGATATCATAATCCAATCACTAAAATATATATAATTATACCGGTCATTAATTGTTCTATCTATCCGCGAAAAATATAGCCATCGCAATAGTTATTTGATAGACAAGTATTTATTTTTACATATAAATATTTTTTCATATCTAGGGTATTCTTGGTTAATTCTTATTGAATATTTACTTTTTTTGACACGTTTAAGAAATCAGATCAGAGTGTACAGAGTGTACCTTCGTAAATAGCCGAAATGTCGCGCTACATTTACACACATTTTTGGACCAGTAATATTCTAAATTACTAAAAGAATTTTATAAAAAATAATCTTAATCACGTTATCAATAAGAAATTAAAAGTAAAAGGGATTGTGTAGTAATATCGACACTAACATCCCATCCCTACAAACCGGTCAAGGACCGTATAGCAACCTGTTTGACCGGATGTAGGGTCGCCAACTGCGTAGGGAAATTATGGATTTTTATGCTTCGCTACTAGATATTGAACTGCATAATTAGCGGGTAGGTAGCCAGCCAGGTATGACGAATAGTAATCATTTTAATTAAGTTTTAGTATCCTTAATAATAAAGTATGTTAAATTCTAACAATCTCTCATTAGCGTTTTGCTAATGAGGATCACAAAACAAAGTATAATATAATATATTTCGCAGAAAAAAACACAAATTTTAAGCGTATATTTAATTACAAGTCTTATCTTTAATGTTCAAAGATTTTCTTTAGGTATGATTAAATACTTTTTCCTTTTTTTTTGCGCTCAAAGTATATCTTATACATTTTTTTAAATAGGTATAATAAACGAAATAATATGGAATACAAATTAGATTATTTAAAACAAGTATAATTAATTACTTTTTTTGTTTAAAGCTTATTTTTTTAACTACATTTCAACTAAACGATAGTAAAATAATACTTGGTTTATTTTATTTAAAAGTAATAAAAAAAATTACAAAATTCAAATTTCGTGATAAAATACAAAAAAAAATCGTTGAAAAATCTCATTTGTAAGTGTTAAGGTTGTACTTAACAGCGTTCGTATGTAAGATATAGTACGATATAAATTAATATAGATAAGATAGTACGGAGAAATTCACATTAATTAATGTACGTGACATTTCTATAAACAGCTAAACGTGAAGGTATTTAAAACACATCATTATGCAGTTATTGATAATGCTAGTGTTAATGTTAACATACTCATCTCTTATCATATATATTGAGATTAATAATTACATATAACACTAAGAGGAATATAAATTGATATTTATTTTGAAGTTGGATCCCTTCGTGGGATTTACAACAGCAGTACCTATTAAGCGCTGCGGTTTGATTTTTAGTGTAGTAAAGGAGAATCTCCTTAGGAGATACACTAATAGTAGGCGTTCTAACTTAGTCCTCGGACATGTAGCCGTCCAATAATAGGTATTACTTTAATCCTATCTAATCTAATCCTATCCTATCCTAGTAATTTAATCCTATTTGCAGTTAGAAGATGATGGAAGGCATTATTATCATCATAGTAAGTACCTCATACAAAAGAGTAAGTATTACTTATTAATTATTTTCCCTGTAATGAATTGGTGTATGAGTTATGAGAATAAAAAATAGGAATTAAGTCCCCCGAATAGATAAGTAGATACTTAAACTCACCATAAAGCAATGTCAGTTGCATTTTGTATTGTTATACAAATAAAAAATACTTTGAACAAAAAAAAACAATTAAATACCTGTTTTTTTAATTCCTTTAAACATCACTTCCAGTTCATTCCTATTCTTATATTCTCCATCCTCATTACACATATCAATCATTTTTAATTGTTCCAGACGAATGCTTTATAATCATTCCAATACATTATTGGTACATTTCTTTACTAATTAAAAGCGACTTACGAAATCTAATGATACGGCCGATGCAGGGCAGAAATAAAATCAACTATCGATCCGTGACATGCGAATATAAAAACTCGGCCAAGTGCGAGTCGGACTCGCGCACAAAGTATTTCGTAGTATTATCTATAAAAAATAAAAATAAATATTTCGTTTGTTGTATGGGTGTATGCCCTCCTTAAACATTTATTTAATAAAAAAAATATGTCTTTAATTATATTCTTTATTCAATGTTATTAATAATACTGAGCTAAAAAAAACTTTTTTTTAGTATTTGTTTTGATAGCGGCAGCAGAAATTCGTCATCTTGGAAAAAAACAATTACCTAGTTGAAAAAAGATGGCCGCGAATTAATGAAGTTAAGTTTTAAGGCGCCAAGCCAAAAACCGTAAAAACATTTTAAATAAATTATCTAGTTATTACGTTACTTCATAAGATACATTCTGGTGACAGACAGACGGAAAGACGGACAGTGGAGTCTCATTAATAGGGTTCCATTTTTACCCTTTGAGTACGGAACCCTAAAAAGTACCTTGCTTTGTTCTTGTACGTAATATTAAACGGTATTGTTTGTACTACTTATATTGAACTCAATATAAATTATAGATCGTACTAAATATCATTATTCTAAAAATGTATTAAGAAAATTCAAAGACTGATACTTCTATATAATTCTTATTCGTTCTTTATAATGCATAAATTTTTACTTAATTACTTGAACGCTTATCTTATTCCTAGAAATTATCTTTTTAATCTCCATTCATTGCAAAACCTTTGTGATCAAAATATCATTACGAAATTACAATTGTATGACACCTTGCTACTTCTCCTTATTTAATGAAACCCTCCACTAATGTCCTTTGTTTACCGGCTCGGACATGCGGGTCGTCACTGATAATAAAATTCCATTAAAATTTTATAGCACTAATATCCTACAAAATTCTCCGCAAAATGGCCACCCTGGCGGAAATGCCGCGGCTGTGACGTATGACATAGGCTAGCGCTTGCTAAGCCTACTTTATTTTCATCGCAAAAAACACCAAGCCTCCTTTGTGCAGTGGCATGCAGAATTTCTCACAAGAACCTTACTTTGTTTAGAGCAGTATTGTTGAAATTTAAAGAATGCGCATGGGTAATAAATTAATCGGGTACTTATAGTGTATTTACCTTCATAATAATTGGTTATAGATTAACATCGATTGTAGAGCCAAAATTTGAATTGTCCTCAAAGATATATTTTTTTAATATCCTTATTAATTACAATAAGCATATAATATCGTAATAAATATTTCGGTATGGTGTATATAGTATATAGAACATAGCTTAAAGAAATGAATGTACGTGATGATTTAATACTGCATTCTATTTACTAGTACTTAGCTACATTATAATCAAAAGCGATGCTTGTGTAAGTTACATTACATAGACCAGATGAGAAGCTTGAAGAATTCTAATTAGAGAGTCACGAAAACATATCTGAACTTTTAAGACCACGTAATATCACTGGAAATTGTAACGAAATTTTCTTAAGCTTAAAGCGAATTTCTCCTGGCCTTCAGATTTGGTAGAATACTTCATACTTCTCTACCTTTACGCGCTTCAACCATAAGCCACAATTTTACAGTTAGCATTACAGTTTTATGGCAGACATACGTGTAATAGTACCCACACCAACCGCAAAGAATTCGACCACTTTTAATCAATATACAATTCTAGCTGAGCTCGTGCTTCGCTACGGGACGTAAAATATTCGCCACGTGAAAACAATGCACAATAACGGAATTAAAAGAATTTAAAAAATCTGTCCAGAAATAGCGAAGAAATCAGTGAACATACATAAAAAAAATACATACAGTCGAACATAGAACCATCTCCTTTTCGAAGTCGATTAAAAAGTAGCCCATAAGTTGACAGGGTAAATAAGCTACATCCATCCAAAATTTTATATAAATCGGACCAATGGTTCTCGTGTGATTGAGAAACAAACAGACGCACGCCATTTTATTTTTACACGAGCTGAACTACTGTTATCGAAATTTTCACACGGTTCTCTTTTTTTTTCGTATAAAATATAGCCCATGTTCATCAGGGATAATGTAGGGTTCCAATTGTAAAAGATTTTTTCTAATCGGTTCAGTAGTTTCGGAGCCTATTAAATTCAAACAAACAAACAAATCTTTCCTCTTTATAATATTAGTGTAGATATCAGTACAGAGTATAGATATAGATTTTTACGCAACTTCCATAGTCTTTGGAAGAAGCTGTTTATTTAAAACGCTAACAATATTTTCTAGTAGGTTATTCAAACGACCATCAACTTGTCACAAAGAAATCAGTATGTGCTAAAGAACGGTAATTTCTGCAATGTATAACATACTTCTTAACAAAAAGTGCACAATGCACGATGAGCGGACGGTTCTTTCTTAAGGTCGCTTAGCAAAAGCGCTTCCGTATTCAACCCACACAGGTGCCAATATGCTAAGACCTGAAAAGAAACCTCATGCTTAGGTCCATTCCATAATAACGATATTTGTATTACTTTTTCGTGAAATTACGTTAAATGTTACAAGAGAAACCAAGTATTTGTCTAAATGTCATTATATTTTGAAACCTTATAGTACGACCACAATAAGTAAAATGGATAACTCTATAATTCTTAGAATTATAGTATGTGTTTTTAAAATTGTTTCAAACCATTGAATTTATTGATCAATGAAATTAATGTTTGTAATCAATATCTTAAGGCAATAGTCAGTCTTTATTTTATTCCATCAACTTTATCAAAAGTTATTACAATTTAAAATAATATGACATTTTTTTAATGCGTGTGTCTATATCAGTGTAAATGTTCAGTACATTTCGTTATGGTGCGTATTAAACAATAATAGTTATATTTTGTTCAATTCTTCTCTATTCTAGTATTAATCAGGCATAAAAGTTCGTCGCGTCTTTAAATTTACTTACTTTCTTTGACGACAAATGATCGCAAAATCGCACACCAAGTTACAACAGTCAAACAGAGTCATTGTATGGCAGCTATTTTGCCCCAAGTAAGCTGAGAAGATGGGAATCTGGGGCAGTGTCGAGGCTTTTGTTCCGAAATCTAGATACGGCTTAGCTAGGCCTCGGCCGCGTCTTTACCTGAAATGATGCTTTGACCTCATTGTTTTCTATTGCGAGATGTACACAAGTCTTGTATATACTTATATATAAAATCTCACTAGTCTCCGAAGTAACTTAATAATTTTAGTAAAATTTTGTTCATAAATGTAACTGTTATTTGCCAGAAATAAAACTTGCATGATAGGATTATTTTGAACTCGATAGGAAGCGCTGTTTTCGATATATTTTGCTGTATTCGACTACTAGTGACAAGTCAATAAAAAAAACTATTTTAAATACTTCTACATTATGAATGCCATGCACGCAAAACATATGTATATACTGGACAATCTAGACCCAGAATTAAGAGCTTCATACATTAATTTACCGTGTCATTAATACACTTTAAGAAAAGACGAACATCTAGTTATGTTATAAAACAAGGCATAGTCTGTACGTGCCAAACTCATAAATGTTTGTGGCTTCACACAAGTATGTTCACAAAGGCTTCACACATCTTCGGTGCCTATTACAGATTTAATGATATCGCTTAACTCATATTTCAGATTTATTCGTTACCAAAATTATAAACAAATTAGCAATTAAAACAAAACAAAGGGTGAACTGAAGGTCATCAGGACCTTAATGACAGACGGAGTAGCTTATAGAACGTAATACAATGAATGATGACACAAACTTATTGCAAGTAAACCCACGTACTCTACGGGGCCACGTTCCACTTGCTGACTGGTAATAGTCGTGATTAGAGCCACAGCTCATGACCGGCGACCGCTTCATGGAGATGCAACAAGCGGTTCTGGGAACCATTCCATGAAACTGTTAACAAACGGTCATGAACTTAGGAACGGATTCATTTGGGATGAGTTAACGATTTGATCCTTTTAGTCCATAGACACCTGACCGATGGCAATCGTGCCATTGATGGCACGTGTCACAATATGGCCTGCCACAACATTTTCATCGACCTTGTCAAGGAAAAAATACCTATTATCAGAGATGAATGACAGTAAAAAGTCGTTTAGAAAGCGTTCAACAGATGACTAGAGATCAGCATGGATTCTGCTAAAAGTAACCCTATTATGTTACTAGCCCTTATCCGCAGCTCCGCCCGTTTTGGTCATTTACCACCATACAATGTGTATCCCATGTGTTAATTTAGGCCATAAACTATGTCTGCCAATTTTAAACAAAATCAGATCAGTAATTTTGACGTGAAAGTGTAAAAACATATGTAATTAATAAAAATGTTTAAATGTACCTATAGTATTTAGATTTTAATTTTTCCAGTAATCGCATAAAAAATTAATACTAAATGTTAGCTCAAGATATGGAATACAAATATATTGAAATTAAATACAGAAGTTTAGATTTGATGCGATTTCAAACACACAAACAAACTGACAGACGACACATATACAAGATAATATATATCTTTATTTATTTATTTATTTAACAAGTTTTTGTACACGTTATGACAAAAAAATATTTTATTTGCGTTAAAAAATAATAATCAAATTTAATAACTTTATAAGCCAATGTAGGTTGTTGCGGATTTCAGTAGAATATCTGTAAGCCAGTCGTCATAGCAACGTATTATTGACAAAATCTAACAGTACATTTTGAAATATCCTTTACTAAAATCGTAAACAATGGTTCCCAATTAAAAAACAATGAAGCTACTGAAATTCCACCTGCGGTACCATCCCCCGGGGATCGTGCTGGAGTATTCCCAGAAAGGTGTGATCAAGAACAAAGACATCGACCTCCTGGACTTGAACTGCAAGTATGTTTTTCTGAGAGATAATTTTTTATGACTGCGTCAGAAAGAGGGTAATGTTTTTCGAGCGTATTTACATATCGAAGTACCTGTATATGTTTGCCTATGTAATTTTTAACTACTTTTACTATTTTTATCTATGAATCAGTGTTTTCGCTATTCTTAAACTATTTTTCCCAGACTGAAACTTTGCTGTACATTTCGCACTCGCACTCCCAAGCTGTAGAACTCGCACTTTTTGCGAGTTCTACAGCCCAAACCGATTGATGGATTGTAATATATGACAAGAAATATTAAACAAAAAACTACCGTAACCGCGTTTGTCATCGCATGTTGTACCTTATAACATTAAATGCATAGTTATTTTAATAAATTGAAAGTCCTTTATATGTCACCTTCTTTATCCACGTTCAATTACTAATATTTTTGACCAAACTCCAAAGCTAAAAATAAAAACATTACCCGCCAAAACAGAAATTTGCTTTTTTTAATCACAAACACGGCCAACATAACTTTTCCAATGAAAGTTTTGAAACAGACTTTATTATTTTTTAATTTTCAAATAACTAAATAAGACACAATAACAAAATTAACCTTACAATGAAATTATATAATTTAAAACCACATACATATTTTGTTTATACACATTAATATCTTAGTGGACGTAGGCGCTATATTTAATCTCTGATGAAAATTAGACTACTTCAGACCGCGCGTTCTTATCATCTATGTTATCGTATATTTTGTAATACCATTTTACAAACCGTTTGTGTAACGACCTACTTAAACATTTATCTGGGATATTTGTGATGTAATCTGCAACAGGTCTGATAGTAATCGATTTAATGTAATGTCCCTAAGTTTGTTTATCTACTTATAATTATTATATTATATTTTATATTATATTTTACTATCTCATTCCCGGCTACGCCCGTTTCTTTTACGTTTACTACGTTGAATAGTATCCTATGATATTTCATTTTATATAATATGTCATAAACAATGTGCTGAATTTGAGTCAAATCCAACCGGAAGTTGTTGCATCAAAGCCTTACAATCATCCTTAAAAACTTTTGCCTTTATAATATTAGCAAGATATTATAAAAGTAACAAGCGAGTCTGCAGTCTACTAGATAAGTGGCCACTACCGCCCAAGGACATCAATAATTAGTCCAAATAATAATGATTACAGATGTCTAAAAGCTCTACTGCCTTAGGTTGACAGAATATACGTAGCTAGTCCTGACTACTAAGCACACAATTTAATACAATTACTTAGTTTATACCTATTACAATCATAAATAAGGTTCATGATAAACTTCCTACTGATAAAATTTTAGACACTAAATATTCCTTCGTTTAACTAAAATAAATTTGTACTATCTCCTCGCTCCAAGGCTGGATTTCCTATAATATTTTCGCCATATGGATTTCCGTAGCAGCATCTTGATAACAATAACATACACTGCAGCCTTCCGAAAGAACTTTGTAATAGCATGTCGGATCTTATCACTTAAACGAAATGGACAATCTTCGTTTTGTATTGAAAGTTGGTCAAGTGCGAGTCGGGCTACCAGCGGTGGAATTGTATAGTAACATTGACTTTCAGTATTTCAGATTTGTCTAATTCTGTTTTGTTTGGGATCAATTATAAAGTACTAGCTTTTTTCTGCGATTTCGCCTACCTGGTATGGGTTACAACGGAAACATACTCTTTAATCTCTGTGTAAAATTTCCAAACGATCAAATATGTTCAAAAATTCAATACGATCAGAAGTTTTAGCGTGAAAGAGTTATCAAAATCCATCCATCCTAACAGATTAATACCGTAATTCTGGTGCAATGCGATACACTCGCCTATTTCGACCATTACATAGACTATGTGTTCGTTTGCTACTACACAAAAAAAATATATTCATGTCACTCATATGCTTTTTTAAAACTGCTATATCATATCTTCCTACTAAGGTACTGGCATAGAAAACGCGCTCCATGTTAAGTTGTTACTCTAGGTTCGACATGGATATTACCTATTTAATACCTTATACATTAAATGGTATTCCTTTTATCTTTTAAAGTTCAGATATAAAAGAAATCGCCAACCGCCTGTTCCAAAACGAGGCGCTGATCACCGAAGAGGTCCGTGAGCAGCTGGAGCAGTGTCTGATGACCCTGAAGAGGCGCATCGAGCACGAAGGACCCACGGGCAAGAGGTTCTACATATACAAGACCCTGCAAACACATGTGCTACCTCTAACCAATGTTGCCTTTGATAAGAGTGGAAACAGGCATGTTTATATATATCACATAATATATAATAACACCCATAAAAGTAATAAATTTATATATTTTTTACGAACTCTACTTCTAATAATCTAAATATTTATCCTAATTTACAGATGTCTCTCGGGTAGCTACGACAGGACGTGCAAAGTGTGGGATGTAGAGTCGGGCAAGGAGATGAAGACTCTATCTGGCCATCAGAATGTCGTGTATTCTGTTGGGTTTAACTTCCCTGCGTGGTTACTATTTTTCGTTATTATGCATTATTTACATTTTAACACGATATTTTATCAATTGGGACAATTATGCTAATCACTGAACTACTCAAAATATAACCCTTTATCTACACTCATAGGCTTTAGTAATATTTTTACCTGTATTATAAGTGCCGTGTTAACCATAGACACCCAGACTCTGAAAATAAATCTACATTAATTATTTACACATCTGTCTGGTTGGGGATCGAACTCCAAACCCATTGCATATCAGATCGGTACGAAGCAGTCAGCTCCGCCATGCAGGTCGGAATATTGTCTCGAAGATGCAATAATACTTTACATTAAGTAAACAAAATATAAGTTAATATATAATTTTCAAAGTAAAAGATAGAAATAGGCATGCCGATATTGCAACACAGATACTGAGAAAAATGTCCATACGAACAATTGTGTGAAGAAACTGTAATTATGTTCTACTTATAGGGTCGTCGTTAAATGCTCAATGTTGAGGAATATTGTTGGCCAATACAAAGATGAAAATGTATAATACACAATAGATTTTTCTACACACATAGCGCCACACTAGGAGTTTATCCTGTGTGGTGGGTTGTAGACACACACACAAGGACGAATACGCAACCACCCAGACCCGGAACGAAAATCTAGACTCATCATTCAGATGTCTGTCTGGGCGGGGATCGAACTCGGAACCCACTGCGTATCAGACCGGTATGGTGACCGCTCCGCCACGCGGTTGGTCAAAATTTAAATTTAAGCAAACGTTCTTATATTACATATCATGGACCAACAGACGGAGAAACATTGCATTTTATGCATAGAGCTCATACAAATTCTCACAATTTTTTCTTCCAGTGATCGCGTAATAACGGGCTCCTTCGACAAATCCGCGAAGATCTGGGAGCCGCAGACCGGCGAGTGCCTGGCGACGTTGTGGGGACACTCGGGCGAGGTGGTCGCGGCGCAGTTCAGCGCCAAGGGGGATCATGTGGCCACTGGTTCAATGGACTCCACTGCCAAGCTGTATGATGCTAGGACTGGTGAGACTGCAATTCTTCATAAGCAGTGCTTCTTATGTATTACTAATAAAAAGTGAAGAAAGCGTGGTGATTGATCGTGGTTTGTCTATGGTGACACTACTACCCGTCTCTTTCTACCGTCAGTGATGTAAATTTATTTATTTTTTATTTTATTTTATTCTGGACACAGACAGTCATGTATTACATAATATTGATCTTAACATAACATAAAATAACATAAGTATAACTTTACAGACTTAGAGTGCCAACAATTATTATACAATACATTAGACAAGTTTAATGA
>DWNE01003298.1:0-16944 GCA_018249875.1 Cecropterus toxeus | reverse complement strand
AAAATTTCAATGAATATAAATTAATAATAGTGTGAATAAAATAAAATATTTTATTTAAAAAAAAGCGTGGGGTGCATGGTGTCAATGGTTATAGATATTTTATTGACACATATGAGTAGAGTGATTATCATTTCGATAATATCTTAAAAAGCACCCCACGCTTTTTTTAAAATAATTTTTTTTTTCACGCCCAGGTTCAGGCGAAACGTGACACTTTTTCGTGCGTACAGTCGGTGTACATCGATTTATAAGACGTTATCACGACAAGAGGGAAAAGACATCAACTAGCGGATATAAGGTCGCCCTAATAGAGGTTTTTGCCAATAGTCACAGTGCCTGTGTGTTGATAACTATAGTGGGTGTGATTTGTGTGATGTATTGAATTTGAATCTAAGTTACTTCCTACGATATCTACAAGAAAAGAGAGTGTAGTTAATCATGACCGACACTTCACAGCACAATGTTACGGTAAGCGTAGACCTTCTATGGATAGGAAACTTCTACATGATACTTTGTTAGGAATTCATTGTACCTATATTGTGTTTCTAAAACAATCTAAAAGGTTCTAAAAGAAGCAAAGAATACCGTTGTCAGTTTTTTTTAATGTAAAGCTTGTTTAGAATCGTTGTAATTTGAAACTCGATGGAAAGCGCTACTACTAGATGGCACTATACCCATTTCTGAATCCCACTAACGATTTTAATGCGCAACTTGTGTAAGAAGTTAAGTTTGGTATATGAAAAGATGTCCGAATATGAGCTGTAGTAATTATTTGATTGATTTTTTAAATATTTTTATAAAATTTAACAACTGCTGCGATTCACTTTTCTCTTCTGCGGCAATATTGCATACACAATATTTTATCTTGTTTTAGTAATATTAACAATTTCAATGATTTACTACATTTAAATACAGAGAAAAATATTCTTGACTTGCTTATTTAAGAATAAAGTGAGTGTGTGTATGTGGAAAATAATATTTAATTGATTGAGGTCGCTAGATTCATGCTATTTTTCTGCTATTTCTGCTGCCCACAAGTAAAGTAATATTGTCCACGTCGCGCAAAAGTAGGTTCAGCTATTATCATGAAAGTCCGTAAGAATGTCACATTTACTTACAGCTTAAATGCGTCTCACAGTATGACTCCACAGAGTTATAGGCATATAACTGAGTACTTTCCTCAGCGAAAGTATCGCGTATTTCGTAACATTTCTATTTGCAAAAACCGGGTTTACGTTCCACGTAACGCGATAAACATGTTTATTGTTTTTTGTAAGGCCAAGGTTGCTGTTACGTGTAAACTTAACCCTCATTTTACGACAACCCAACGGATGTAATATATGTAATCTGTTAACGCGATTTAGGGTTTAAATCGGCCTTTTTATTAGTGAATAAAATTTACTGAAGACAATGATTTATTATTAATCGAATGATTTTATGAATTTATACATAGATTTACTATTTAGCGAAATAGTTTTTGGTTACTTACTAATTCTATGTTATCTATAGATTTAATGCAGTAGTTGATGATAGAAGTTGAGTAAATTTTTTTTTTCAATAAATTACCATACATATACACTCATTAATTCATTGTCATTCATTATTCAATCATCATTCATACAATTCAATCGCTCTCACTTGCACGCTCGGGCTCACGCGGACACTTTTTCGTGCGTTCTGCCGTTGTTCGTCGATTTATAAGCTTTTATCACATCAAAAAGTGACACACATTTTTATAATCTTACTAATATTATTAATGTGGAAACTGTGAGGATGTATGTGTGTTTGTTGCACTTGCAAGCAAAACTCCTGATCAGATTTCGCTGATATTTGCCGCCTAGACAGTTAAGGACCTAGATTCACATAGAATAATCATTACTGTGGTAAACTTAACCGAAACGGGCGGAGCCGCGAGCATAAGCTGCTTGAAAATATTATTTATTCCACAGAAGTCATATACGTTGATATCGTAACGGAAGCAATGTATTTATTTAACTTGAATACTCACGAATGCATTGTAAATATACATTAATATTTCATCGGTTTCCGTACAGCGACGGTCTATTGCTCTACAAGCACAGTATAAACGATAAGATATTGATGTAAATAATACTTACTACTATATTTTATTCGAAAAGATCCTATATACTCCTCAAAAGTAATGTACATATCTGTGACTAAAATTCAGGTAAAAATTGAATCTTGTCAGAGATTGATTTTATAGATGTCTGTAACATATGGTAGAGATCAGGGGAATAATACGAGTATGTCATTAGATGAACTGTCTACTTGTATGCTCCTTCTATATATAAAAAAATGTACTTAACATTATATTGAAAAGCACGCTATTGTTTTTCCAAATTCATTCTGGCAATGCACTAATGTGTATTTTAGATATACTTAAAAGTGAAGCAGAATAAAACTATATTTATCCATATTTTCCATAAACATTCTATCGCGACAAGCGATATCAACAATAAACACATTATAATATAAAATACGCTTTACCTACTAAAGAAAAATAATTTTATATTAATTTGGTTGTTTTTTTAACTCGCATTACGTTTCTCCATGTTCCTCAGACAAGTACCTTATATTATTCCAAACACCACATTTGACTGCACGGATGGCGCGAGACATTTTTTATTTCGTGGCTTCGCGGAACATATGCGTTTGTATAAATAAAAGATAGTTTACACAGAACAGATGTTAACTAGAAATGTCCTCGTCTAAAAAGAAGTTCACTAGACTTCTGAGCCAAGAAAAATTCTCACAAATATAATTTTAATAAATTTACATAGCTACTTTCATTTGTATGTTCAAATAAATACTTAGTAATTCGGTAATGCAAGTTACCAATAGATATTTTCATGTTTCTTAATGTTTATAAAGTCGCTTCAGAATATTAAATTTCGGCGAAATTCTCTTTTATTTAGTAGTATTGTCATTTTTATTTATTAATTGGAAGATGGAGAAAATCAAATAATGACAAAACTGTTTTAATTTTTAAAATAGATAACAAGATACGAAAGTTTTTGATATAATATGATTTGATATGATTTTAGAATAATTAACAAAAATTGTTCTAAATACCTACTTTAAGATGCGTTATTCGTCTGATGTCAATATCACTTCTATTTGTTTTCTATCTGCGCTTCGCCACCGCCGTTGGTGAAAGATGCTCGTATTTGCGAAACGACCCACACTTCCTTTGTATTTTACGTTCCCACCAAAACATGAGGATAAATAATGCAAATAAGGATATGAGAATGGGAATACTAAGGCTTTACAAGTCTCGATATGAATTGTTGGATGTGCGCCATTGTTATTTGTATTCTGTTGTCAATTACGTAATTTTTGTTTGAAATGTTAGAAGCTTTTTTTCCTACTCTTTCAATCTTTTGAAAATTTACAATTTATATACCTATAAATTACGTCGTTTATTATAAGACATATTAGGATTAACTTTTTTCTATAGAACTGAAGTAGCAAACGAGCGTGTAGTCCACCTGTTGTTACTACTGCCCATGGACTATAAGCAAGACTAACTATTGCTTACTTACGTCTGTAAGCAACTTCATATTGGAACAAGGGCTCTATCTGAAGTCGAAGTAGTTCTTGCGTTGCGTTATAAGGGTGTAGTTGCCGGCTCACTTATATATGAGGCGAACATCTCAGTCCTCCGGAGTAGCAACGCATCTGTAATTGACTTCAGATAGGACCCCCTAATCTATATAGAGGCGATTACAGGTGTCCATGGGTAACAGTAATCACTTACAGTCAGGTGAACTGCATGCTCTTATACTACTTCAATCAGATAAAAAAAATGGAGAGAGATCAAACTCCAGGTATTATAAAGATTTTTTAAAATTACAAATGGTTTGTCTCTGCTCAACGACGTTCGCATAAAAGAGCGTTGCTTATCGCCAACGTAGTTCGCAAATCGATGAGTTAGCGGGAATCGGGAATAACTCACAATAACTAACTGGAGCGTACGATGAGAGGCAAGTTCAAACGGTTAAATAATGGAATCGTTTTTTCATTAAAAAGAAAAGCCATTCTGTAATTTCTTATGTAGATAGCTTTGTATTTCAGACTCATTGGTGGATATAGAGTTATGAAATATCATACAAGTATAAATTATAAATAATAATTTAAACTTGTATGATATTTCATAACTCTACTTATCATATCATACTTATGTGTAAATCATGTCTTCTTCACAAAGACAAATGTTTGTATGAGGTATGTGCTAAATGGTAACAACTAGTTTTAGAATTGGAGCTCTATCTGTACCCAATTTTAGATGCGTTGTTACCTCTGAACAATACAATACGATTCCAGTGTGTGCTATACCACTCGTATTCAATGATGTGTATTGAATCGATCGATCCACGAATTCTTATACTTACTACAAAAATTTGATTATGTAAAAAACAAACTACAAACCTCTTGATTATGTAAAAAAAATATTCAAGTGCAAGTAAATGAAGCATAATGCTTCATTTACTCGCACTTGAATATTTTTAATAACAATACTTAATGTTAAAATGGGTATACCTCAGGGTGTCATCTTAGGTCTGTTCTAAATTTTAGTTAATTATTGATTTCTATCTTTGGTAAGGGATTTATTTTAAGTACTCGTAGTTTTGTTTCCGATTACACATTGTTGGTACTTGAAGAGAAACGCTAAACTCAAGAGATGAATGACTGCATTAATAAAATAAATCAAACAATTTATTAGAATTAAAACAAATTAAGTCGAATAACCTAGTTCATAGATTTTAATAAAACGAAATGTATAAAATTTTCTCTATCAAACTTCAAAGTATTTTCTTGGGGATAATCATCTACTTTACACTTCAAAAAGATCCTTATACCTTTTTGTAATCCATAAGACTTTACACTGCAGCATTTGTCAGAAGAATCCCACCAAAAACATTCTGTAAAAAAACCAATCAAGTCTCGATGGAGCTACTTGTTTATCTCTAAAAAGTAATGAAATCTAGACAACGTCGTGCCAAGTCTAAGGTTCCTTACTGCAATTTCTTTATTATTATAGTTAATGTTGTATGACTTCGCCGTTGACTTGTACCAAAATAGGGGCCTGAAAATGAGGCAAAATGGTTCTAGTAAAGGATGGTACGGCAGTGCATGCTTCGAGCTCGACTTGGTGGTGGCACTACCGTGCCCCCAGATTTGACACATAACGAACGTATCCACAGCCCGGCTTGCCTACTTCGGCTACTTTTACGGCATTGTCTTAAGGCATTTCACTATGAGATAGTGCTGGTGTAAAATAGAAATGGTTTCCATATTCATGTTTGTATTGCTAATATAAAGTACCTTGCAAAGTAGTGGTACATTATTGACCTTAAAAAAATGTGAATGATCTACTTATAACAGAATACTTTCAATTTCATTTTATTTGACAAGAATAGGTGTCTGAGTTTCATTCAATTTATACACTGCCCTTGCATGTGCGATCGTATAGCAGACCCGAGAAGTTAATTGAGTGTTATACAGCCTTGGTATTTGCGGTCATGCCGCAGTAACCAGAAGTTAGTGGTTGAACGGGGTTATATATTATTGTAACCGTAATCTATGTTAACCGCACACTAATTAGGTTTAAGGAATGTTACCGTATGTTACGGTTGTTACTATTTAATGGAATGTTAAACCTTTGTGGAGGACTTATTGGCAGTTTGATATTTGGCATTGACCAGTCCGAACCTTTACTCCACACATCACTAATATGAGTACGCTAATGTTAATATTGACTCAGGATAATATCGTTGAATGTCTATGTTTCTTTATGTGCGGTTCGTCAGCTAATGTCAATTGCCCGCAAACCCTCGCTTTTTAATTAACCGCATTGGAGCAGAGCGAAGTATGCCCTAAGTCTATCCATATAGTAGACCTATGCCTAACAATGCTACACGTCTAGTAAAAAAGGTTACATAGGCTTATTTTCCATTGTTCATTGCATTGACCGGAATGTGAGCATTTTGCGTTTGTTTTTGTATATCCGGTGATATGCAAGATCGCAAACAAAATTACATGGATTTGTCTGGAAGATTTTAATCATAGTACCGTATTAAATTGCGGTACTGTGATGATTTAATCAACCCGTAAATAGAGTAATGCTATTCCCATGGTGAAAGAAACGAAATTAAAGCTATAAATTGACGACCCGCGTGGCAGAGGGGTCACCATATTGAACTGGCGGCATCGTGTTCCGGGTTTCATACCCGAACAGACAGATACCTGAACGTTATATTAATATTCGGTTCTGGGTCTGTCTTTTTAACCGACTTCAAAAAAGGAGGAGTTTAAAAGTTTTATTGTGTATTCGTTTTTGTGTGCATCTATAGAATCCACAACACTAAAAAATGCTAACGTGGAGTTAAAAGTAGTAGGTATAAAAAACATAGTAATTGTTAATCAATTCGTTGTAACAAAGGAAATTTGGTCAATTAGACGACCCGCGTGGCGGAGCGGTCACCATACCGTACTGACACGCAGTGGGTCCCGGGTTCGATCCCCGATCGGACAGAAATGTGAATGTCTGGGTGTTTGTGTATTCGTGTTTGTGTATCATGGCATGTCATGGCACCCACGACACAGGAGAAAATCCTACTGTGGGGCTATGAGTGTAGAAAGCGTTTATGTTTATTTCCCTTTAGTATAGTGCCCTATTAAAATTTGAAGATACATATTATATCTTACCTTTAGTGCTCTCCACAACGCAGTCAATCATCCAAAGAACCAGCGTGAGGTAGATAGTCAGCAGCATCTTGTTGGAGTAGTGGACGACTCTACGGAGCTCCATCGCTTCGTGGCTGGGCGATCCGGTCTTGTGTGACCCGCAACATTACATTGTCCCTGATAATGAAGTTACACTTAGGTTAAGTGTAAACCCTTATAGGATGTGTGGGTTACATATGTACATATAGCAAGGAAATATTATTGTGTGTATTGGAGCTTTGTTGATTATTTCTATGAACTACATTTTTACTTGAAGTACATAGACTATACGATTTCTTTTCATAGAAAGTGTACAACGAAATAAAGCCGTAGAGGAATACTTTCGTTGTCATAGAAAAAATCTTTCTCTGTGGTTTGTATTTACTAAAAGCGATGATTTGAAAGTCATTTTAACCAAATAATAGCACTATGTATTTCAATAATACTGATACATAACTTTTTGGATAAATTTATACTTTATAACGCAATTAATAAACTGATGATTTAATAAAGTAATGTTTATAATTTTTTTATCTTTACATTGAAATTATTTCTTCATTCATTGGCACTTTCGGGTTATCTGAAACAAACAAATAATAATACATTTTATTTTATTATTACTGACTCTATACTTGTCTCGTAAAAAAGATAAATTTTATGTTATTGACTATTAATAAAAAACTTTGAACAAGTAGTGGATCTCTCTCTTTTTCCACTCTCTCTGGATACCTGATCCACAAATCGATACTAATTCATCTACATCACATAATAGGAATGATCAGAAGTAATTAACAATAATATAAAGGCGTCGATTTAGACAATTGGATTATCACAGTTTAATTTTAATAACCAGTCGTTAAATAATCATAAATATCAAATCGATGTACGGTAACCTAACATTTTGTGATTTTAGATCTAGATTTTAGACTAGTATATCTGGCCTACACACATATCTTAATGAAAACTTATTAAATGTTGGGTCTTGATCCGGAAAGATCTGCTTTGAAACATTTATTTCAAAGCACCATCCAAAACAAAGGAGCTTAAAAAGTTAGATATGTACAGAGAAAGTGATTTTGCTTACATTTGAAATAATACCCAGGCAAAATTAGACAGAGTATTCAAAATCTTTAATATTTATGATAAACATAACTACCGATAAACATTACGAAAAAATCAAACTCGGTCGTAAAACTATTTACGCAAACTATTTTCATATCGATGTTACTCGTAAGCTGACCTTATTACAATTTTATTAATTTTACATCCTGTAATCAAAATAAAGTAGAACAGGTGTAGATTTCATTATAAATGGAGACATAATTTTATTTACAGAAAAAAAATTATACATTTGCCTTGATTTTAGGGTAAGTTATTGATTAAAAAGTATTTTAAGATACACCATAGTTAAAAAGGCTTAAAAATTTCATGAGTAAGGTCTTCGTATACTACTAAGTCAAAAATGTGCAAATTTCTAAGTAACATAATCTTACAAAACATATGCAATAAAAATTATATTAGAAATATAAGGGACGGCTTATTCGAAAGTAGACAAATAAATTTAATAGAACTTGAGATAATTTGAAACCTTAACTATTATTACTGTAAAGTAAGAGTACGTTCTTTGGTAAAACGCAAATCCGATCTTAAATGGTTGGCAAGTAACAGCTGGTTTCCTAAAACAATATATATGTCAGTCAAGGATAGGTAAATGGATAAGGAAGATAGCACATGTGACATAACCCTGAGTGTGACATAACATAACTGACAACGTACTAGTGTGTGCTACATAAATCTTGCTGCGATATCTCTCTGTTCTCTTTTTCGTTTCTAACGTATCTTTTAAACAAAGTAAGTTGTGTTGTAATAACTTGCTTAACTTTCAAAAAATGCGCGTTTATCACGCATAAAATTATTTATTATCCATAAAAAAACGACAAAAATCACATTTGTTGTATGGTTGCCACCCTTGAATATTTCATTTATTTTGTTTTTCTTCTCATAGCGGCAGTAGCAATACATCATTTATCAAAATTTCAACTATCTAGCTATCACGTTTCATGAGATACAGCCTGGTGACAGACAGACGTACAGCGGAGTCTTAGCAACAGGAGTTTTTTTATTCGTTATTAGCTGCGCCACGCAATTACACCCGCGTTTATTAGAGAACAAACTATTAAACAACAAACATAGCGTGATAGTATACA
The DNA here is from genome assembly GCA_018249875.1 of Cecropterus toxeus. NCBI lineage: Eukaryota > Metazoa > Arthropoda > Insecta > Lepidoptera > Hesperiidae > Cecropterus > Cecropterus toxeus. The sequence goes on along the minus strand of DWNE01003298.1, from coordinate 7,990 downwards.
GCCTAAAGCCTTCCACGATAAATTTACTATTCAAAACAAAAATATTTTTTCAATTCGAGCCAGTAATTTCTGAGATTAGCGCGTTCAACCAAACCAACTCTACTGCTTTATAATTTATTAGTATACATATGAAATTATACAGACGCTATATTAAATTATATTGGCGTCATATTAAATTATATGGCGACGCGCGTGGTGTGATATGCAAGAGTTCCGGGTTTAATCTTCGGTCAGCCGGTCTATATTTATTTCGGTCATAAGCACCCATAGTAAGGTGAATCCTCATGACATGCATACGCTTTCTACACTCGTAGCCCCACAATAGGATTTTTTCCTGTGTCGTGGGTGCCATGGACACACAAAGACGAATACACAAACACTCAGCCAGAACAGCAATCTAAATTCATCATTCATATTTCTGCCTGTCCGGGAATCGAACCCAGGACCCACTGCGCGTCAGACCGTTATGGTGAACGCTCCGCCACGCGGGTCGTCATACAACTATGTTGTACGTAGAATTATAGTAACGGCATTCGTACTGCAGAATGTCTTATAAAAACTAATTAAAACTTAAGTTAATGCTATAAAATGTTATTGAAATACACATTAAGAATACTTTTTTCTGCATTCAAATCTAAATTAAGAGTAAGAAGGATTTTAATTGAAATTTCACCGTTATACCATGTAGCAAAGTGTCACATGTGCTTTAGTCATTATCATCGGATCTACTGATACGTGAGAGATATCTGAAGCCAGCCGTCGGCGTCCTAGGAAATCGTAATTGAATTTTTAACTGACTTCTTAAACTACGGAATGAAATGTTAACCAATAGAAATATAGTAATAGAGTGGTATATTTTTGAAACTATTTTAGTAAAATATTACATTCTTAGTTATTATAACATTATATGTATTTTTTAATATAACATAAAATAATTACATAATTTGAGTTATTTACGTTACTAGTCGGTTTAATGAACATATGTATTTAGTATGTATGTTGGTTATTAATTTGGACAATCATGCGCAAATACGTAATGTGATAAAAATCCGTATAAACACTAGTAGTATCAATAAAAAAATTAAACCGATCCCTAAAATGATTTATCACTACAAAATTGAAACTAATGAAAAATATCTCAAACAAATTACTAGAGAAGCATAAAACATAAGGGATATCACGTTTCCAACACGTCTTCGTCGCGATGTTTCAACGTGTACCAAAATAAAGGAAACCGGAGAAGCGCCTGCGATTCCCTAGGGAGTCATTCCTGGGATATTCTTAGATAGATAATTAACTCTTTAATGTCCGGGGACATCTGTTACGACACCCCGTATCTGCTTTATTCCATGAGGACTTCTCACAACGACTTTAATGTCGTGATCATAAGATTCGAAATTAATTGAACGGTTCTGTTACATCGTACGATAAACCAAACGCTTTTTGGTTCATACCCGTTGCGATAAACATGTTTACGTCGCATTTAATTAAAGTGAATAATAATAAATTTAATACTCACTGATAAATACCTAATTGTAAAGACGTGTACTCCAAGGCGATCAAACTCATTCTATTATTGTATTCATTCAAAAAACAATGGCATAGATTTGCCATACTTTACTTGATATACACCTACAGTAATCAATTTGCTTAAATTGATTAACTGTTATATATATAAACTGTTACCCGTATATAAACTGTTACCCGACCAGTTATAAAGATCTTATTACATTTTGTAAGTAGTTATCTAAAATCGAGAACACGAAACGAAAAAAAAAAAACAAAACTAATAACATTGACATTGACTAGCAAATTTAGAAATAACTTTCTAAGTCAAGATATAAAAAGTTATGACATAAAGCAATATAACTCAACAAACCTAGCTTGAATTTTTTATAGCCAGCAACTGTTCAGGGTGAAAACTTTTAATTAAAGGTGTGAGTGTTGGAGATTTATAAAATTCTAGCTACGTGAATTCTTTGTTATTTGACTTTATTTTTATATATAACATACGTGTGTTGCATTTAACATGTTTAGGATAAATAACAGTTATCTTAGTAATAAAATAGTCTTAGAGATAGTAGAAATCTTTATACTTAGATACCAGATTTACCATGCATTTTCGATTCCGTGGTAAGGTGAGGTGAACGAGGAGTATGCAAATAATTCGAACTTACGAATTATTCGTTCCAAATCTTATATTCAATTCGAAACTCGAATCGATTGGTTCGAAAATATTAAAATAATTCGAAAACTTTAATTAATCGATTCGAATTTAGAGTCGTGTATAGCAGAATCTCTTTAAGTTGAACCTCGATAAGTCGAAAACCTCGAAAACTCAAAAACATATTCCCTTCCCCTCAAGCCCCAAAACCTGCATTACTCGAAATCTTAACCCTCTATTTATCAAAATAATCAGTGAGTCCCTGAAGTCTCAATAAGTCGAAAACTCCATAACTTGAATTGTTTGACATCTCCCTTGAAGTTCAACTTAAGGAGATTCTTCTGTATGAATATTCGATTCGATTCGATTTGAACGATATTCTCACACCCCTGCAGTGAACATTTTCTATCAGATAAACTTCTTGCTAGTTTAATTCTTCAGTATCATAAAACTCTTTCTTTTTGTACATATAAACACGTGTCACGTATTTAATAATGTTATATCGTTTAATTAAGCTTGATATTACTAATAAACAAAAGTTAATTTACACTAATGAAGTCGTAAACAGAATATAGTTTAACGGCACAAACATGTCAGACATTTGCGCGACGATACAGAAAATTTTGTAACATAAAATTTTGTTTCGGCAGTTTATTTTTAGAACTTTTAAAAGGCACGTAGGAAGTTAAATAAAAACATCTTCGAATGGAATTTAGAGATGAGATTTATAGGTATGTTGGGAAATGTAAAGAACAATTTATTTATTAATTGGTTCTTTTTATAATTTATGTTTTCGTAACGTAGAAATATGCAGTATATTTGATGGTAACTAACTTCAACAGCTCATGTACATCTGTAATTAGCGTGATATGGGATTCTTCTTCTACCTTTTTATTTATTGAATGGCCTATCCATTCAATAAATAAAAATACAATTATTTATGAATTTATATTATATTGAATAGAATAGAATTAAATAATAATAATTTGTACTAAATTGGGTATAATATTGAAACTAACACTATGAATTGTTAAAAAAATGAGTCTGTAATAATGATTATTATTATTATTATATAATTTTTAAAGACGAACATGGAAAGCCTCTTATCTCCATTACTGCACTATCTATAGTAATATTATAAAGCAGTAGAGTTTGCTTGGTTGATCGCGCTAATCTCAGGAACTACTGGTTCGAATTGAAAATTTATTTTTGCGTTGAATAGTAAATTTATCGAGGAAGGCTTTAGGCTATATAACATCACGCTATGTTTGTTTGTTTTTTAATAGATTGCTCTCTAATAAACGCGGGTGAAACTGCGTGGCCAGCTAGTTTTAAAAAAAACAGTAGCGCTTCTGTTAGTGCATTATAAGATGACATTAGATGTGGTGGCGTGGGCGATGATCCTTCCAGAGTGGAACCACGAAGAGTTCACTTTCAAAATTTTAAATTCGTTTTATAACGACCCGCGTGGCCGAGCGGTCACCATACCGGTCTGACGCGCAGTGGGTTCCGGGTTCGATTCTCGGCTAGACAGAAATATGAACGATGAGTTTAGATTTCTGTTCTGGGTCTGGGTGTTTGTGTATTCGTGTTTGTGTGGCACCCACGACACAGGAGAAAATCCTAGTGTGGGGCTATGAGTGTAAAAAGCGTGTTAAAGCGTGTATATCTCCGTGGTTTTCAGTAGATACCATGCTTCATACAGATTAAAATCCACCCAATCAAGGGTCAACCGCTCTTTGTAATTAATCAGACAAATCGCTTCTAATTCTCCAGTGCCACTGATCTATTACCGCTACATTTATTATAAAAAGTTAATTTATGTATTCTGTCTCGAATTTTTTTCAAAAATGAAATTGTTCGATGATTACAGGCCAAATGTATTATTTTAAATTTGGAGTCATTTAATTAACTCTTGTCACAGTTAACTTCTTTGTGTCCCGCGACAAACAATATATTCGTAGTCTTTTTATATTTATAGAAAATAGGAATATAAAATAGTTATTAAAGATATTTAAATCTAATCATATATAATTTTATACATTTGTAATTATCAGTTTAAAGGCTTCATTTTTTAAATATATATCCCTTGTCACTAAGCAAACTGTGACGATTCCAAAAGTATGTCATATGTCTAATTCCGTTAAGTTTGTTTGGGCTCCATTCATACATACATTCAAGCATAGGTACATAAGAATTCTTGCAAAATATTTCCCTACTTCTGACTCAGTCGGGTAAAATATAACTTGCCCTTTTTATTTTTCCATTAAAATATAATTACACTACGACAATAGTTATTAAAGTTTAAAATGACAAATGTTGCATAACAATTCACCATAAGTTGTTTCAAAAGAATAAAATTCCTCAAACGTTTCTCAAATTCCCGGTCTCTACAACAAATCTCAAAGAGGAATTTATTCCGCATAATAATTTATTCCTTATCGTAATAGTCCCACAATCCGGGACAATAAATTATTCATAATCTCTTTATTCTCAGTTCCTGGTAAAATTTTAAATTATATTTTTTTCACTTACGAAATTGTGTCGGATTTGTTACAAATCCATGGGGGGCGGCTACCACTAACTTGTTCAATTTAATCTTACGAATAAAAAATTAATGGTGGAATCTAACTACCAAGATAACGATCACCTTTAGCGGGAATGAAACCATTTGAAAGCTTAGTATTATAATCAATATAATCAATTATATAGCAATACTAGCTGACCCGGCAAACGTTGTTTTGCCTTATAAATTATTTGTAAGTAATTTCTAGCGTAGACAAAAAATAACTAACTTACTGTAAGTGAGTAAGAAAGATTGATTGATCACTTATCGACCAGGGATGAAAAATGATTAAATTACTAAAATGGCTATTGAAAAATAGGGATTGGTGATAAAAGGGTAAACATTTAGAGTTTTATGTATGATTTAATGCGACATAATAAAAAAATAAATATAAAAAATGAAAAAAATAACAAAAAAATGTTAAGGGTGGACAACCCTTATCATCAAGGGGTATGAAAAATAGATGTTAGCCGATTCTCAGACCTACTCAATATGCTCACAAAATTTCATGGGAATCGCTCAAGCCGTTTCGAAGGAGTACGGGAACGATCATTGTGACACGAGAATTTTATACATAAGATAATCAAAAGCAAAACTATTTGGATATACCGTACAAATGCTCAGATTCCCTACAAAATTTATTTCACCACACGAGGATAAACAGAGCCGAGTGTAAACACAATTATTCGCAAGATAGTGGCAAAGGAAAATAAATTTAATTCCTTAGCTATCTTGTTTAGAGAACAAACACTCTAAATAACATTAACTTTAAAGTGGCGTGCAAGCACAAAATTACACAAACAGTCCGGAACAGAAATTAGCGAGTGCATTCCCATTTGCAAATTAAAAGAGGAGCTTACGTTTTAGTAACTGGATCTCGTGCTAATTTGCTATTCCTTCTGCCTTTGTGTCTTGGACTAAGCGCATAGACGTAAGTACTGAATAAGTAAATACAGAACTTCATATTATCTTCGTAGTCAAAATACTGTATACTGTACCACTGTTGGGCACCGCTCTACCAAGCGTAAAGCAAGTGGTAATTACTTCCTATTGCACGCATAAGGTTATTCCTGTGGGACGTTATACATTAGTGTTCTTTATTCACAAACGGTTTAGCAGCAATATTTCAATTTTGCTTTTAATCTTGCATGTCCGTGGTATGAAAGATCGCAAGGAAAAACACATGTAGTCCGGCAGATTAAGATACCAGCATTGTATTAAATCCGGTCCTATGATGCAACATCAACCCGATGTAGAGAAAAACAAAACCAAATTTCAAAATTTGAATAAAATAATTTAGCGAACATTACGTTAAACAACCTGTACGTACATAATTTTGAAAAAAAAATAAGATGCCTGAATTTTAACTTCGAATTACCAGATCGAAAGTTTAAATTTCAAACCTCTTTAGTTTACAAACCTCTACTCATTACTCGAACAAAATATTCATGAAGAACAAAACTTAACTGGATATATTAAAATTAGTTAAATAATTATAATGTTGATGTTGCCGAAACGCGTAAGCTTCGATATTGGAGTCGCCAAAATGCATGTTGAAATCAGACTAGATGCCAAGACAGTAAAAATTCCGACTAAAACGTAGTTAATTGATAAAAGTAAATATCGTTTACTCAAAATGAAATACATTGTCAATATTATTACAGATTGTAGGTACATACAAATTACAGGCTACGAGTAGTACAACATTAACTACTAGAGTAGTTATAATTAAGAACTAACAGACAACCTAAATAACGGAACAGAATTACGCTTTGTTTACAAAAGTATGCAGTAAAATTGGGACAGTTTACTAATCTTAATGGCTGCGACTTTGGCGTTACACACAAAAACCTAAACATCAAACCATCAAATTCTTTGATGTTGGCGAGTAATGACAAAAATAGACGCGGAAGAAGAATATTTCTTTACGTTATTACAGACTACTGCTGGTAGTTGAAAGGGAATTTGTGTAGACTGTTTCGATTTACATATTCTTCATGTTTTGAGTGTAAGACCGTGTATAATTTTCTTTTAATGCACAAACGTAATTGAATTCACTTTTCGCCTTCATATCGTACAATCATTTATAAATATTAATATAATAACTGTATCTCTGATATAATATTAATTTCTCGCTTATATCTGTGATAACCTATAATATAGGTTATCACAGAGCGAGAAATTAATAACTTAAATATTTTATTAACGGGATTTTATCTAATAAAACGAGCTCATCCTTTGTATGTTATTAAAATAGTTTGGTAAAATCTTACAAAGTTTGAGGTTACAGAGCCCAGATGAGATCCATTGATTTTTCAGAGAAATCATACAATTAAGTACTCTTTCAAAATATTAAACAAATAAGTATATATATATTTGTCACAAAGCAATACTTTGATTTAATTTTAGTAAGGTGATTTGATTAAACAAAACAATTGACGTGATAATCGTCAAATATTATATATTTTGTATGCAATTATATAATTTCGTAAAATCTGCAGACTCGATAGGAAGTAATTAGTTCGGTGGCATTGACACGCACAATAATGCAAATTATTAATTTGGTTCCACCTTACGTAGCTAATTACTTACTTGGTATGCTCATGGGGTATTTAGGGAAGTGATTAAACTAAATATAGGGCTGCTTTAGTTGATAAATATTGCAAATTCTACGCTTCCTATCTTTGGTAATATTTCTTCGGAAATGCGTGTTAAGCACATTTAGCCCTTTGCGAACGTTTTGCAAATTTTCTCAATATAATATTGGGATTGGCGCTTTACGTTTATAACATGTCAGCTAATTAAAGCTAATTAAATATAATTTTGTTGTAGTTAAAATCCACTTATTTCATAAGGAAATCATTACAAAATGGCATATTTTTACATGCATGCGTTGAAGGGTTACATAAATTAAATTGCTTTCCTCTTAAACTACATGTGGCGTTGTTACGTTATCGATTTCACCATATTGATTCTACCTCCTTTTATGTCGCTAAATTCGTCAGATATATATTCTTGGCCGGGGATCGAACCCGATAAACCTCCGCGTCGGACCGGTATAGTGACCACTTCAAAGCCGGTCTTATACACATGTCGTCAACCAATTATTGTCCCACTGCTGGGCACGCGTCTTCTCTCGGAATAAGAGAGTTTTAGGCCACAGTCCACCGCGCTGACCAAGTGCGAATTGGTGGACCGATCTTATACACATATACATATAATAACTCCAGTTGTAACCTTTTCAAATGCCAAAACCAGCA
>DWNE01003297.1:0-16945 GCA_018249875.1 Cecropterus toxeus | reverse complement strand
CACGTGGCAGTCGGATTTGCAAAGTAAGTCGGAAAAAAACGGTCAAATGAGGTCGTTTCTTGCGAACGCTGCTTTAAGATTATATTGAGTTTATATGTTATGTTCAAAACTTGTTATACTTATGTAAGTTTATAATAATTGTACATTGTAACCACACGTACCTACATGTGTGGACGACATTGGCGAAAGTCTTCGTAAGGGGGCTTCATCCCTTAAAATTTCGCTAAGACTGTGCTACATGGCGAAGCTAGATGCGAACCGTTTCATTCAGGTCAAACCTGGCTGAAAACATTGATTATTATCATAATCTGTGGAATTTTCGAATAGAATAATAAGTAAATCGAGAATAATAAGTATTTATTTGATACAGTAACCATAGGATTTGTCGTTTTCTGATTCATGGAGAAATAGGTTAGAGGTTGTGGAATATTTTAAAAACCAATGAGTAAGGTTTAGTTCAGACTACTAGATGTGTACTAAGGATTTACGCCTGAAATGCTTTGGGCTTTCAGTTTAAAACAACTACAATTGTATGAAATATGTACTTTATAATATATCTTTATAATCAATCCGTTTTGACGAAGGGTAGACATCATCCCTTAAAAATTCGTAAGAAATTCACAAGAGGGCATTGTGTTCAGTATAATGAAATGAATCGCTCTCTAATATGTAGAATGTAGATATCATGCGAAGTTACATTTTGTGTTTGACATATGTTACACAATATAATACTCTTGTCGATTTTCAGAAATTCGTACATTAAAACTATTCTACATGATTAAAATATTATACCGTTATTTTTATGAGTTTTTAAGGGGATGAAGATTTCTCTTGAACTTCCAAAAGTGAAAGCTACTCTACATGCAAATTAAAATCGACTTCTATAACATTAATAAAAAAGTTGCGTAAACAAAACGCTTTATAAATTTCAATTTAAAAAAGATATTTTCAGTATTTTAATGTAAAGTACATGATACAAGTGGGCAAATTCCCTTGTGGGAGTCGAACTCACAGCCTCCGATGCGGACATCCAGGCTTTCCCTTTTGAAATGATACTTCGCATAGATATTCCTTAAATTACGTAGAGCAGTGTTTTTGAACGTGTGGTATATAAAATGGTTTAGTGCTTCCCAACTCAGCTATATATTTTATATTTTATTATATTACATATCTACATAATTAGATAGAATTCAAATTTCCATTCAAATATGGATTACCTTTAATAAATGTTCTCGGTACCGACATATATTTTCAATTATTTTTATGAGGATTTGATCATCCTTCGCCGCCACTCTTAAACGATTTTCTGATCTACACTTTGAGAAACATTGATCTAATGTAAAGAACAGAATAAAAAGAGAGTTCCACCCTTTACAAATTGTGTATCAAATTACCGCTGTTTTGATAATGAAACAGTAATGTTGCCATAATAGGTAATAAAATTCTTAATGCAATACAAATCAGCGATGTTTCGACTGTTGTGAGACATTTTAGAGCCTTGCCGCGAGGAAAAGGTTCAATTGTTGAAACAGGTTGTTCAAATATATTTATTGTTTTTATTTTTTCCATGGGATTTCTATACCGTCTGCGACCTCCTTTTAAAGCCTGCGCACTCTCCCAGAGTGTAGTCATTATACTACAATAGAGCAAGGAAATTCGAAAATTTTGTTTGTTGTACAAACAAAATTGTCATTTTATGGACTCTATTTGAATTAAGAAGTAGATCATACACAATCTATTCCACATTTCGAAGTTTTACGCTGTGTCCCTGTGGCCTAATAGGAAAGGCCCGATTGTTGGTATCGGAGATTGTGGGTTCGAATCCCACCAGGGAACACGTAGTTTACCTATATTCCACTAGACAGTGTCGTTTTTGTGTTTTTTTTTTTGTATTTTGAATTTATGATACCCGTTAATATTAAATATATATATAAATTAAATATATATATTAAATATATATTTTTTTAATTTTCTTAAAATAATTTTCCTTTCTTAAAATATTTCCTTTGAAATGAAAGGAATAGTAATAAAAGTAATTTCTATTTTTATGGATATAGAGTTTATACAGAACTTTATCTTCAACCTTTGTATATGTATCCTTAGCAGTGATACATTCTAAAAAGTGCAATAGCCATTTTTTTTCGAGGGAGAACCCTTCAAAAGGGTACACGACGCCCTGAGAGTAACGCCGTGTTATGTGGGATTTGTAACCGCACTAAAACCTCAGCGCTGTGTGGCAGCGCGAAGTTGCATATACCTGTAGCATATGTTACCCATAAATGTATATATTTAAACAATAATTTAGAGTTAGTATATATATAAAGAATATTAAAATATTGTTAAGTTACAAATTTCATTTTTAATTCTATTATCAATTTACCACATCATCTTGTGATGTTTTGGTGTATTTTTAAGGGATGAAGGCTTCTAACATGAACATGAGCATGAACTTTTAATGTTGAAGCCGACCAGACACCCAAAATTAAGGTAAAAAATAAAATGGCTTCCCATAATATTAATAAAAAGGAACAAAAGGTAAGTAAATAACACACTGTATAAATTTTAACGTTAAAAATACGTTTTCAATATTTCAATATAAATTACGTTCCTAAGGGGGCGTGTTTCTTAGTGATATTTGAACCCACAGTCCCCGATACCAACAATCAGACTTTTCCTTTTGTAATGTGCTATTGGAATTCTGTAAAGGACCTTTTTAAATAACGGAAATAACGTAGAGCAGTATTCTTGAACGTTTGGTATGTGAACTATTTCGCGACCCCCCACTCAGCCGTATGTCCTACCTATTTTATTATATTTAGTAATTATTAACTGCGTATAATATTTTTAATTAAGTATCGGTTAAATAAATAGTACATAAATAAGTAGGTAGTATACAAATTTCCATTCAAATATTAATCAACTTTAATAAAGGTTTTCGTTACGGACATATTTCCAATAGAGACTTCACGATCCCCGCAAGCTCTCTTAAAAGATTTTCCGATCCCTACTTTGGGAAGCACTGATCTACAGTAAAAAATAGACTATAAGGAGAGTTCCACCTGTTATAAAAATGTGTATGAAATTACCGCTCTTTTGATAATGAGACAGTAATGTTGCCATAATAAAGAATAAAGATAAGAAGGCGGCAGTAAATGGTGGTTCAAACGAGGTGTACTTCGTACGATCGATCATCTTGAATCCATCGTAGACAGGTCTACTGACCGCGTGGTTTAAGTGATAAGCGACTGGAGTTTTAATACTGTTGTAAGATTAAGTAGTCCACCAGATGGAGAATGGGCGTTACAGTCCATTGATAGGTTATCAACTCTAGGTAAGGTCGAGGTGAGGTCGCGTTCGAACCGGCGGTAGTGTAAGAAAATATTGTAACTGTTGATTTGTAAGCGCCCCGGGAGGCCTATGAAAAATAAAGACATTTCATTTTATTTCATGAGATTAGAGGTTTAACTCTGATCGACTACCGGTGCCTGGCTGTCTCCATGAACTAAGTTAGATCGCCTCGTATGAGTATGTTCCTGTTACCTTTAAAATTAAGACAACAGGGCTTAACACTGTAGTTATTAGATACTCTTATATACGCTGGTTGCTGCCTGAGTCGAATCTCAATACATAAGTACCAACTTGTAACTCAATCAATCAAATTTCGGTATTTTTTAGCAAATCCAGTACATTAAGCAATAATGCGACTGTCCGAAAATTGTAACTTCCTGCTGTTTGATAAGAAATAGCACCACGTTAGCCTGAATCTCATTATCGAATTACGTTTTAACGCTAGTTCGTTCACAAACCAGTCTTTATTTGGACTGGCGGACAACTGTCTTGGATACTTAATTTAGTACATTTTTAAACTATCCCGGGTTCGATCCCCGGCCAGACAGGTATCTGAAAGATGAGTTTAGATTTTCTGTTCTAGGTCTGGGTGTTTGTGTACTCGTCTTTGTGTGTGTTCATGGCACCTACGACACAGGAGCAAAATCCTAGTGTGGGGCTATGAGTGTAGAAAGCATCTTTTTCTCTTTTTTACTTTGTATTTGAGTTATATTCTACGAAATAATATTTCATGTTCTAAATTTTGGAAGTATTTAATGAAATCCAAGAAAGATTTTTGTTTATTTGTACAAGTGAAAGTAGGGAGGGAAAGTAGTGCCCTACGTAGGGAAAAAATATATACAAAATCAAATGTATATAAGAATATTTTATGTTCTGTTTCATTTTAGTTTTAGAAGTGAGTTGTATTATACACAACGTATTTAGAATTGTTGATTTAGAAGCATACATATCAAAATACATATTGTAAACGCGTCAGTTTTTTACTTACACCAATACGTCACTAAACTCCCAACTTACTCTGTCTGCTGTTAGTCTTATCGAATATAGATAATAAAATTAATTTGATGTTGTAATTGAGAGAGATGAAAATCATGATGAATTACGAGAGGATCGGAGAGAATAATAAACGGTGAAATAATTCAAGACGTCTATTAAGTTCCTACAGACAATTTTATTATAGATGATTCATACGGTCTTATATCAAACAGCGAGTGGTCCTTCTAGCTCACAGCATTTTACTTTAATCAAATGCAGATTTTGTCATGCTTTATAAAATGCGGAAAAAATCCATGATGTTTTCTTTGATTTTTTTGTGAATATTTTATTGTTTTGTTTTAGTTTAGTTTAGTGCCACAGAAACAATTGTTTTTTCAGCTTAAGTATACAAGTATTACAAGCTGTAGTGCTTGTGTGTATAATGGAGAGGTACCACTGTCATAGGTTGTTTAGAAGGGTGTGGATGCCGGCTGACTTAAATATTTGGGTATCTTGGTCTCCGGGAGTGCCGCATCTGTCGTTGAGGTAGAACATCTTTTTTATCAGATTGAAGTAGCAAACGAGTATGCAGTCCACCTGATGGTAAGTGGTAACTGCCGCCCATGGGCATCTGTAAGCAACTTGAATAGAACAGGGGCTCTATCTGAAGTCGATCACAGGTGCGTAGCTACTCCTGAGGACTAGAATGGTCGCCTCACATACAAGTAAGTCGGCAACCACAACCTTCCAACGAAAAGCAAGAACTGCTTCACGCTAGAAATAGGTGTGGCGGTTGGACCTCTCCAGTCGAACTACACTGTTATGCTCCTTTGCTAGTTCAGTATCATAAATAATAACAATAATATTATTGTATGATGCATGGCAATTATATAGTTCTTGTGCTAATATTAGTTGGCGAGATTACTATCGGGCAGAAGAAATCTTGGGTTTTAGTGTCCATTTAGTGGTCAGCCTGCACACGCATTTGCTATTTTACGCCCATAAAATAGCGAAGCCCGAAGGTTTACTTAACTTTGTCGCAGTGCACCGAAGTAAACCGCACTCTGTAATTTAAAGGCGGCTTTAGCTATAAGTAGTTAAAAGTCGCACGAACACTTGACTGCAGTTAAAGGCAGGCGTCTAACACCTCTTGACTCTAGCGGCGCTTTGGCTAAGGCTGATCACATGCTACGCGTTATTATTATTAATAAATATTAGCGTTTAACCGCCTGTATACGTTAAGTTTATTGTTTTGGGTAGGTATTAATTCATTTGGTTTTTATATTATCATTGACTTGTCTTTTGTAGGTATTTCTATAAGACGCATTTTTTTTTCAAATTATTTAAGTCGGATAAATTAATACACTTTAATACTACGTTTTGTCATTAATCAAATGATTTTAGATTTTTGACTTTTTACTTTTACTCTATTCATTATATCAATTTGTTTGGCAAATATACTGCTATCCATCTATCTGCCTTAAAGGTGCAATGTGAGAAAGGAACCTCCCCAATTGGGGTTTTTTGCAAATAGTCTCAGCGCTTGGTATACGTGATGGTGACCACAATGGAAGTTGATGCAAACCTAATTAAAAATTCTCTCAAATTTATTGCCAATAAAACTTTCATTCATGAAGTGAATCATAATTACTTAGTAGGTACGTTCCTCCGGAGTCGTATCTTGTGGTGCCTATATCTTTAAAATTTAGACAGCATTTATCATCGGTGGACTTTGCTTTTATTTACAAAATAAAAAAGTAATAACAAAACGCTTAGCGATTCCCTTAAAAATATTTCCCTTAAAAATTAGGGCATTTAGCTGTTCCGCGTGTAGCCAACCTGTTGTGATCGATACGGTCGCTCGTCCGAGGGGTATTATCTGGACGCTAACTAATCGTGCGCTGTATAATTTTGACGTCCAGTTTTTCAACGCGATTTTCGAAATAAGACTGACATTTAGGTTGCATTTCTAACCTGGTTCACTGCGGCATGTTTAGAATACACCACAAAATTGTTAGTAAAATGCGTTTTCAATCTATTATTACTCTTGGTTTTATAGGATTTGCCAGAAATCGTTTGTTAATGAAGTAAGAGACATGATATGCGGTTTTTTGAATTTCTTTTTGCCGATATTTCGACCCAGTTACATGGATCGTGGTCACGGCGAAACTGCAGTCAATCTATGTTGGCAACAAGAAATTCAAAAAACCGCATATCGTGAGTACCCTTAACATATTAAAATGTTTAAATTCCGCGATAATATTCGTTTGAAATCATAAGTAAGAGACATGACGGGTAAGAATTAATAATGCAAGTAATTTTATTCTATTAATATTACTAAGATCGTACACAATATATTCCATATTTCGAAACATTACGCTGTGTCCCTGTGGCCTAATAGGAAAGGCCCGATTGTTGGTATCGGAGATTGTGGGTTCGAATCCCACCAGGGAACACGCAGCATAACGTGAAAATTCCACTAGACAGTTTCGTTTTTGTATTTTTTTTTCAATTATGTATTTAAGAAATTCGTCAATACTATATACATTATGAATACAATTTTCTTTTAAATGCAAGAAATGTTAATAAAATTAATTTGTATTTGTTTTTTCGGAATGTTAGCAACATTCCGAAAATGTTATACATCTTTGTAGATTTTTTAATATGATAAAACTATGTTATATAAACATATAGCATATGATTTTCACTTATTATTAATTTATTACCTATATGTATCTAGGAGATACATCTACAGTAGTAGTACATCTAGTAGTTACAGTAGATACTATCTAGTATAACAGTTCTACGATCGAAAATTTGCACTAAACGTTTTATTACGCAGTAAGCTTCAAGTATAAGCACCTACCTCCAAGTTTGGATATTGACAATAAAACTTCCTGTTAGCTGTCTTCATCCCTTAAAAATTCGCACGAGCTTCACTAGATGGCGTGGTAAAATGTTTGGTTAAAAAAACTTATTACTACTTATAACTTTATCTTGAAAAGATTGTGGAAAGTTCACAACAATAAATATTTTATTTCTGTGTATAGTTTAATTGAATAGTTTAAACATGAATAATACGTATCTATTTGGTGCAATAAAGATATATTTTTTCTTTAATTAATTCCATACATTCTTCAATTATGTTACTCCGTATATATCATTTTTTTACAAATAAGTATCGGTTAAATAAAAAATCATAATGTTGGGAGAAACACTTTTGTATCAAAAATCTTTTCCTTCTTTTTTATTGACACTTCACGACCCCCCTCAAAAATCTAAATGTTTTCCTGACCCACACTTTGGAACGAATGAATTAATACATAATGGAATTGTCTTAGATTTCTAATTGTACTTTAGATCAATACTACGCACTTCTGAAATATACATCAAATTTGGATGCACTTTATTGTGCACAAGTTTATTAATTCGGCTCCTCTTGCTTGGGTCAAATTCAGTAAAGTAAAGTGTATCCTATGAGTTAACTTTGGTCATAAATTAATCTGTGTGCTTAGTTTCAGCAAAATACGACCAGTAGATTTATGCGTGAAATCGTAACAGACAAACATACATGCTCATAAAATTTCGCATTTATAACATTAGTAAGATTAGGTTATGATATAGGTAATGTGTTAGAAAGATTTTGATCTACTTTATTGCAGTAATATTAACCATCCTCACAAGACGGAAACAGCTGAGGTGGTGGGGCCTCTACTGTCAAGCTACGTATGGTTGTACCACCTTTAGTTTATTTACAACAGTGTTTTTCAAATTCTAGATTATGATTTTCTAAATTGCGGGGGTCGTAAACTTTTATTACCACAGGGGGTCAAGTAAAAATATTGTAACTAAAAAAAATTTAACTAAAACCATTTGGCCTTGTGATCTATAAACAATATGCCATTGTTTGTAACTTGAATTACAATAAAATACAAATTAGGAACTGCAGGGGATAGGAGGTCGAAATCGTTTTATATATTAAAGGGGGTTTCCATGAGAGAGATTGAAAATCAGAGCTTCATCTTAACCAAAGTAGTTATTCCTTAGTCATTGTATATAAATTATATGTGAAAATAAATCATTAATTTTATTTGATAAACTGTTTGTTCTTGACTATAAGTAAACTCCCGTTCATGGAGCGTAGGAATAGAATGCTCACAATTCGCCGATAAATATTACTTTATTAAACATTTACGTTTCGCAAATCGATTCCTGTAATGGCGCACGCGGCTGGAAGAAATAATACTGCATTGTTCAATCGAGGATGTTTGCTTACGAAGTTATTATCTCTTATGTGTAAATGAGAGTCGTTTTTGTTAAAGGTCCACTTACAGCCTCCGTGGCTATATTACACTTCAGTATATATAAAACATTTCGAAGTGACACTTCTTTAGAATCGTGATTTGAAACTTGATGAAACAAAATGTTACAAAAGCATTTGTCGGTGGCAACTAGATGGCGCTGGACGCCTTTCTAAATCACGCTAGCGATTTTACTTCGTAGAAACAGAACTCAAGTTTGGTATACACGAAATAAGATGTCCAATAATGTGTTGCAGTGATTGCTTAAATATGTAGTATGCCAATTGAATTTATCTGTACTCTATTAGAGTAACAAACGAGCATGCTGTCCATCTAATGGTGAGTGGCCGCTGCCATCCATGGACATCTGGAATCGACCCCAGATAAGATGAGAATGTTACCTGAGGTTGGCCACAGATGCTAAGAATGCCTTGGATAAGCATGTCTCCTTTACCATATTTTTCAGTCTAGAACACAACAGCCCTTAGTACTGCGTTGTAAGGCAGAAATAGGCGGTAGTATCTCCTACCAACCACCGGCGGCGCTTCAAGTGGACCACAAAGAGCTCTATCACATTCAAAAACTACATCCAGTAAAAAAAAATCCGGTTCGTCATCCGATTAAATACTTGACGTCTAAAAGCGCCCTAACGTGGCAGATTCTACGCGGCGTAGAAATATTGTAACGAGAAATAGTGAGAATGAATTTGTTATTCGACTTTGTTCCAGCCTTAGTGTCTAATGCTACGCAGAAGTGTTTCAAATAAATTGGCGTAACCAGGATTTATTTAAATCTTAAATCTATATTAATAAGTATTGTCATAGGACTCATAATTGTTAAAGTATCTGTAGAGGTATGGAAATAAAATTACTGAAATGTGACAATTCTTTAAAATATTATTAGTGGGCAACGCTGGTATATAAGGGTGAAAGGGCAAGAAAGATAAGATTCAATCAGCATAAAATTTTCCTTGTATAAAATATATGGGAACCATTGGCGTAAATATAAAGTTGACTTCGTTTTATAATGATCTTGTTAATTAATCAAAACAGCAAGAAAAGAACAACCACAATCACTGTTAACTCTAATGGTTAAATCTCGGTCTTTCAATGCCTACATTGGTATCTCTAAGGATCAAATCCCAAAATATTTCAAAAAGTATGTGGACCTTATGAATATGTACATGGCAAGAGCGGTGGATATCCTAAAGCCCTCTCACTCCAAGCAACAATAAGACAAAAATGGGTTGACAATGAAAATTAATAAAATCACTCGAACTCACATTCTTGTCACTCGCAACCCCAGAAGCCCCCTTTTAATCGCTTCATTCAACAGGCAGGGGATACTATTTTCTAATCCTGGAACAATAGAGACGGAGAATTAAGAGAACCTAGGCCCCTTTCCCCTAATCTAACCTTAAATACACCAAGCCCGCCCAAATTAAAGTCCAGGATGCCAGTTTATAGTTAAATACGACGAAGTAGGTAATGCCCGAAAATTCACATGAAATTCTGCCTTGCGCTCAGCCTTTTAGTTAGACTTCGTGTCAACTCGGCATTAGAGAAAAAATATGTGAACACTCTGTTCACTGATTGCCCACGAATATATGCAAAGCGGCTACTTAAGAGCTACTTTAGAGATAGAGAAAATTCCACGCGTCCTTCCAACATTATATCCGTTATAAACATCTAAACATGACGCGGCTAGTGTAACCAATTATTTTGAGGACATGTGAAACCCTTGGGTCCTAGGAATTATATACTTAGTACATATGTTAAAAGGAAAAATAGTTTACAATTCCTTTTGTACTTTACAATATCTATAGTTTTATACCATACTCGTTCTGATTACGGTTCGAGGTTCGGGGAAGTACGATCTCCACATCTATTTCTAGTGTGAAGCAATTTTACGTTTCGGTGGAAGGATGTGGTTGGCAGCTCACTCTCATGTGAGATTGTGGTGTGATGTGCGATTTAATCTTAGTCCTCGGGAGTAGAAACACATATGTGATTTTTTTTAGACAGAACCTTTATTCTGTATGAAGATGCTTACAGATATCCACGCACGGCAGTAACCACTTACCATGTCTATGTCGATGCAGTCTATCTGATATTCGTTTGTTAATTTATTTTTGTCATAAAAAAAGTTTCCATATTGGTGTTGAATATGGTCACCTCGGACAGTAATGTGGAGATCGTGCGGCGGTTGACCGGACCACCAGAGCAGGGGAGGTGATCTACGGGCCCGCTTTACATGTTAACTGCTGTGAGATAAAACCAATAATTTGCAGCTCTGTACAACTGCGGATTCCTCGGACGTATGATTTACCGGCTTCTACAATAAACTCCAAATTGGAATGGATAAACTCATATCTGAACTATGTTGACAGGTTCTATGACCTGGTATCGCTAAGTGGTGGCGGTAAGGTATCTACTTGAGCAGAGTTGCTCAATTTACTAAAGGTTTTCTTTTTCGGGAGGAAATTTATAAAAGATACCCCACCTTTTTGGGGAAAAAGCAGTTTTATGGGAAATTTTACTCACAACAACCCCCTCGGTGGCCTCATTGTAGATATAAGGAAACCCCGAGATCTCAGATAGAACTCAGTGCTTCCCTAACGTAATGTCATTCAAGCCCTTCTCTCTCTTTCTTCTTAGAGCGAGTAGACCGGATATTTTTACAGCTTAAAAGTCTTGATATTCAAGTATAATAGTCTGAAACAATGGTTCCATAAGCTTTCTTCTTATTATTTCCTATTTAGGCTACCGTCTGTAGAATATTTTTGTTCTTTGGCAAATCAAGTTCGTCAGTGATAAAACTAAAGCTGCCGACGTCCGCATTAATTTTTTTTCTTGGTCCACCAGCGTCCTCTTATCGCTCACTTTGAGAATGACTGCATCTGTTATTTTTCTGGTTACACTAGTCAAAGTCATAAGAGACCCATTTAACTAATGAATTATCAGAACGTGATTTGTTTTACATAACGTTTCTAGGGGACAGATTTATTAACATAATGTTGTAATTTTGTAATTATGAATACAATTAAGTTGAGCGATAGTTGGTCAAGAAATTAGGGTCAAGGTTACATATTTATATGATTTATAGGATGTATTTGGAATATTGACGACAGAAAGAGATATAATGATCGATCGCTATAATTTGCATTTATTAATTGCCTTTTGGCTTAGACTAAAAAGGAAGACAACTCCTACCGGCCTTGCATTCGTGTCACGCAGAAATGTAAGAGGCATTTCTGTAAATGACATGTTACATTTTGTAAATGAGTTGAGTGTGATGTTTAATGGTGTTTAAGTGAACACCCGCGTGGCGTAGCGATCACCATACCATCTGACGCGCAGTGGGTCCCGGGTTCGATTCCCGGCCAGACAGAAATATTAATGTTAAGTTTAGATGTCTGTTCTGGGTCTGGGTGTTTGTATCGTCTTTGTGTGTCCCATGGCACCCACGACACAGGAGATCCTACTGTGGGGCTATGAGAGTAGAAAGCGTGTTTTTTAGAGTTTGTTTAAAGGAGTTAGATTTTTTGTGGTTCAAAGGTACCGCCACACCTACTATTGGCTTATAACAGCGTTAACGCTGCAGTGCTCTGGTAAGAAGGGTGTGATGAGACAGATACACTTATCTGAATATTTACCCGACTGCATCAGGAGGGTAACGTTTTTCAAGCGTATGTATGTATGTATGTGTGTATGTGTGTGTGTGTATGCATGCATACACGTATGTCTGTTTGTATGCATGTCCATTTCTTTGGCTCGTGCTACAGCCCAAACGGCTTGACGGATTGTGACGTGATAAATAATTATATCATTAGAAGCGTCTTAGTTTGCACAGTGACACAGGCTATATAATTTTTAAAATGGTGCCTGGGAATAGAGGAAAAAGGAGCGGAGGAACGTTTTTTTTACTATTACGACAATATGGGTATCAAATGAAAGCTAGTAAATATAACAATCTAAAATATAAGTATATATCGTAATACATTTACTTGACTATTTTGATAAAAACGCATATAAGCGTTAAATTAAATATCTATCACTATGAACAAAAAAATATTTTTAAGTAGTCTGGTTTTTTGTTTTAATGTTTTCAACGATAATACTAGTTTAACTTTGTTTTCAGGGATAGCAATGCATCTTTGGTCAATTTCAGGCAATAATCCCAGATAAGAGCAAAGTATCTGGGATTACAGATGTCCATAGACGGCAGTGGCCACTTACCATCAGATAAACTGCATGGTCGTTTGCTCTTTCTACATTATAAAGGGGGGGGGGGGGAAGTATATTGACTCATTTATTTCTTAATATTCAAAAGAAATAATAAGATAAGTAAAAAAGATACCAAAGGGCTCCTGGGATTTAAGACTTACCCTTTTAGTTGACGTTGATGGAAGCAGTCCATATTTCGTACGATATATTGAATATAAATCAGATAGGTTTTTGTGACGTACATTATTTTCTTCGACACGCATTCGATTACCTTCATTTTAGCTTTAAACTTATAAACCATTTTATTTTTATAACAACAGTTTCACGCATTTTTCGAAAAGCAACGTCTATTTTTTTTGGTCTAAGGAATTGGGCGGATTTATTGTTATAATGTTATACACAATGCCAAATAAGAAAAGTCATTGAATTTTGATAAACTTATGTTGAATAATAGTGGTTAATGTGTGTGGCAATCAGGTGTAATAAAAACGAACAATAAAGCGCCACGGTGAGAATTGTTACCGAGTGGTAATTTGTGAATATAATAAACTCCGTAGATATGCAGAAAAGGAAATCTTACATTATCATTATTTTTTTCTTTCAAATTTAAAATTTACATTCTTGCTCCGACAAAAATGCTAAACGAGGATGCAGTCCACCTAAAGGTAAGATTATACCAGGTGACATTACCAGGTGGTAGAATCAATGTTGTTCGACCGGGGAGGTACCAGTTACACCTATTTCGGGTGTGAAGCAGTTGTTGCGTTGCATTGGCAGGGTGTGGTTACCGACTTACTTATATATGAGACGATTATCTCAGTCCCCAGGATAGCTGTGATCGACAACCATGCCCTTCTACTGAAACGCAGAACTGCTTCATGCTAGAAATAGGTGTAGAGGTGGTACCTCCACATTCCAACTAAACTCCTTCAACCACCTTCCAAATGTTTTCCAAAATGGCGGTATTTATTTCCCCCTACTCCGATACACAGGCAAAGTCCATGCTTATTTTATTTATTGATTCGATTTATATAAAACAAACAGTTGTATAATATTACCTATAAAACATTTCAATTACTGTTTTTTGATGTAACAGAGACATGATTTTAAGAGCAGATCGCAATTAAGACCATCATTGACATGTTACATTATTGACAGCGGTCAATTGATTTATATCTAAGATAATTGATTGACGTATTAATCTAGGTACGGAATGCAGGACTACCGTAAGAAGTTGGTTAAATTATGGGAATGTCTAAAAAATAAACAGGATAGGCACTGTTAAGACATAGGATAACCAAGAGTTAGGAACGTTATTATACTTTCAGTATTCACTATTAATATTGTTTAAAATATTAAACAAAAAACCCGATTTCTTACAAAAACTATTGATTGCTTTTAGTTTTCTTTCATTACCATGGTTTAAGTTTATTAGTTTTAGGCATTAGGTAGGTGTTTTGTTCTCATAAGAATATATTTATTTTAACGCCTTTTAAGAGTATTTCGTCAAAATAAGTATATAAAAGTATTATACATATTATATGTATTTTTAGAATGTTATATTTACTAGCTTTCATTTGCTATCCATAAGATACAAATAATAAGGCAAGTCATCCCTTTTACCCCTTTCCAATGATATTTCAGATGTCATACTCCGTCAAGCCGTTAGGGCTATAGCGCGTTCCAACGAAATGGAAATAAATACATACATACAAACCACGCTATCGCTCGAAAAACATTACTTATTTATTTCTTTTCAAAAAATAGCATAGCTAATGTTAGATATATTTCAGTTAGGCTTATAATGCATCAGTTTTATTCACAGGCTGCACATGTAAGTAACATATACACGCAATAATTTTAGACACAAAACAAATATACCATAATCTCATTATGTTTTGCGTGAGTAGTTCTTGAGATGCGTGCTGACCAAGGGTATATAATTAATTCTGAGCTTTAAGTAGCGATAGAAGAAATTCAATCTTTTAAATATTATACAAGAAATTATTATGATGATTATTATTAATATATTGTTTTTTTTTGTTTTTGTCTTTTTACGTGGTTTCGTCAAAATAGTAACATGATGTATCATGTTGTATATATTTTGGGAATTGTTTAGTTACTAGCTTACATTTAATGTCCATCTGATGATAAGTGGCTACAGCCTCCCATGGATTCTGTAACAAGCCTAGATATCTTTGGAATTTTATCTGAAATGTCCGCCGCTTATTCGTAGCTACTTTACAGAAAGAGTAAGTCTAAACGTAAGTAACTCTCCCTTACATCACTTTTTAAGCCATAACTCAGTATTCCTTAACGATGTGTTATAAGTAATAAATAGTATATAGTTAGTATACATCTAGTAAAACCGAAAAAGGATATTTTGCCTCTAAAGGGGTAAATATCTATTATTTTACATCACAGTCTGCGCCTAAAAAGTTGCGGGTAAAACCTAGTATTTGTATAATTATTATACCTATGCATAGAATTAGTGTACAGACATAGTGTAATTACAATGTTTTTCTCAGTGTATTATATCCTTAGTACGAAATTATTATATTTCCTTCAAAACAATCGCTTACGTTTTAGCCCATCATTGCAAAATACATTGCAAGGTAAGACCGAAATAGAAAACACAAGCGTGCAATGTATACAAAAACGTAAACAATAATTGTTTTGAGCAAACATCAAAAACTCGTACTGACCTACGTGTTTCTTATAATCCTTAATTTCGATATAAATGTGCAATAACGCGTTATATTCAGTAGCAATGTTGTGCACGTCTGTTTTTGGCTTACTTGTGTGGTAATAATTAGCGACCTGCGTGGCGGAGCGGTCACCATACCGGTCTAATACGCATTGGGTTCGATCCTCGGCCAGACAGACATCTGAATGATGAATTTAGATTTTTGTTCTGGTTCTGGGTGTTTGTGTATTCGTCTTAATGTGTGTTCATGGCACCCACAACACAGGAGAATATCCTAGTGTGGAGCTATGAGTGTAGAAAGCGTTAATTATATTTGTACAATTTAAGGTGTAATGTCTTTTGTGTAAGCTGTTGGTGGGACGAAATAAGTGATCAAAACCGATGTTCGCTATTGCTTCATACATCTAAACGCTCACATGAGTACCCACCCTTTAGTGCCGCAGTTCAATGGCCATTACGAGGCTCTACACTCAAATTACTCTGTGCATGCTATAATACAATCACTTTATACTCTTTATACACCTGTCAAAGTTGCACTTTGCGTTTTTGTGTCACAAGGCTTTAAGCTTCGATACTTATAGATCGATAAGATAATTTCAAATGCAGAAACAAACCGGATTCAGAAGCTGGGGATATCGTTAATCAATCGCAATTGATAAATCTCTGTAATCTATAAGGTTTTTGTGTTTGCTTCTTGTCGGCAAATGCTAAGGAGTACGACGCACCTATTTTGAGTTTATTACGATGATGTGTACTAAGTTAGTTATAACAATGAGAAGCGGCACAAAAATGGACCAAGGGCGTGTCAAATCCGCGCTCGAAGGGTTCCGTACCTTTATCTATAAAAACGGCAAAAAATCACGTTTCTTGTATAGAAACCCGTCTTAACGGTATCCTATTACTAAGAATACGCTGTCCGTCTATCCGTCTGGCCGTCTCTCCGTCTGTCTACCACCAAGCTGTATCTCATAAACCGTGATAGACAGACAGTTGAATATTTCACAGATCATGTATCACTGTTGCTGTTATATCAACAAATACTGAAAATAGAATAAAACAAATCGACAGCGGAGTCTTAGTAGTAGGGTTCCGTTTTCTCCCTTTGGTTACGGAACCCTAAAAATCTCAGATTTTTTCACACCCTTTAGCGTCTGCTAATTCCCAGAATTAAATGACATTTGTAGCCAACAAAAAGAATACAAAAGTCCTTCTATCTAAAAAAGTAATTTCTCGCCTATGCATAGATTTTATGAATTATTATACGATTAAATGAATTGAATTAAAAAAAATAATACACCTATTTTTATAAGTAAAGTTTAAATCCTGTACATCTATTCTCTTCACTCAATTCAGAACTCAGTGGCGCTGCATTCCTTTAGGCAAGGCAT
>DWNE01003296.1:0-16948 GCA_018249875.1 Cecropterus toxeus | reverse complement strand
GTTGTTTTTACCCGCCTGCGTCAGAAGGAGGTTAATGTTTTTCGAGCATATGTATGTATGTTTGTTTATATGTATGTCAATTTCTTTGGCACGCGCTACAGCCCCAACGGCGTGACGGATCGTGACGTATGAGATAATTAGAATCGTCTATGTTTGCAAAGTGACAGGTTATAATTTAAATGGCGCCTACAAATAGTAGAAAAAGGGAGGGGAAGGGACGACTGTTTCACTATGTATCATATGAGTATCAACGACATCTAATAAATAGACAATTCTAAAAAAACATACTATAGTACTTTTGCTTGACTATTTTCTCGAAAACTCATATAAAGCGTTAAAGTAGATATATCATTATGAACTAAAAAATATTTTTACCCAGTCGGGTTTTTTGTTTTACAATTTATGACTATGTTAGTTTGAAGTGAAAATTTCAACAGGCGTTAGAAGGTTTTGGTTGGGGAAAATCTTGCGTTTCGATGGAATGCTATACATGAAGACTGATTGGCCCATGTGTCAATCTCCTTAGCCTTAAGAGTAGGGAGGCCTGTGATTGGTTTTAAGTACAGATATCGATTATTATCGGCGGGGCGGTAGTGGCAATTTATCATCAGGAAAAAGCACTTCGCCATGGTTCTATAGAAATTCAGCCCGTTATGTTGTTTTTATTAGATGAAGTAGCAAACGATCATGCAGTCTATCTGATGGTATCAACGGTTAGTGCCTGTCATGATCATGAAAGTGACTTCATATATAACAGGGGTTCTATCTAAGGCCGATCACAGATGAGTTGCCACTCCCAACGAGTGAATTAACCTCATATATGTATAAGTGAGCCGATAATGATTCTGTGTTATAAAATCCATCGTATAAGAACGCTAATACGCGAAAACTCATGACTTGCTACTTTTGAATCCGCCAGGGATAACCGCATTAATAATTTGTGGGAAATTTCAGCTCGTCTATGATAAGCCAGCGTTGTACTACAATTGTATTTTTTATAATTTAATATTAGTGTATTTCCTTCTACGTATCATCGCCACACCGAAAAATGTAGAACAAATTATGTCTTTCCTTTGAGAAGTCGGTTAAAAGTACATAGGTACGTATATTTATTTGTACACGTGTAAGTATTGAATAAATTACGCGTAAAATATATTTAAAAATGATAGGTTGGTAAATATGTAATATCGTATCGTATACGTATTGTATCGCATCATCTCATCAACAAAATCGTGTAAAAAAATATTAAAATTCATCCATAAAACCAATGTCATATATGAGATTTTTAAGCATTACAAATCTCAACTCCAAGAATTAACAATCAATGTTCGTAAGACAATGAATCTGTACTCTATCGTATCCTGTATTCGTATCCGTATCGTATTTTAGCCATTTCCGCATTTATACCATTACAAAACTAAAATCTACGAGAATTTAAACACCGAATCTCAATTCCAAGAATTAACGTTATTCAGCTCATAAGACAATGAAAGCATGAAGGAACCAATTTAGGGCAAACTTTTCAAATATTACATTTCAGCGGTTGGCGGGGTCCGGACTTAGAAACAAAGACTTCGGCGATATTCCGATGACATTATCATCCACGTCGCCACAGACAAACGAGCACGCCATTCTCCCTTTTTCTTGTAACAATTTCCAGTTTTAGACACGTGTTGACACAAGCGAATGAACTATGAACTATATATTATTACTTAAAATATAACTTTCAAGTGTTAAACGGGCATGCAGCCCACCTGTTGGTAGGTGGCCACTGCCGTCCATGGGTATCTGTGATTAACTTCATATAGAACAAGGGTTCTAGCTGAAGTCAATTACAGGCACGTTGCTTCTCCTGAGAACTTGGACGGTAGTCATAATGAAAGGAAACCGGCAACTACACCCTAAAAAAAAGACATTTTAAAAAAACGCTTTCTACACTCATAGCCCCACAGTAGGATTTTCTCCTGTGTCATGGATACCATGGACACACAAAGATGAATACACAAACACCCAGACCCAGAACAGACATCTAAATCATTCAGATGTCTGTCTGGCCGGGGATCGAACCCGGGACCCACTGCGCGGTAGATCGGTATGGTGACCGCTCCACCACGCGGGTCGTCAAAATAAGTCGTCTTTAAGCAATATGCTAGAACTATTACACGCAAGAAATAATTGTGGCCGAGGCACCTCGGTACCGTACATGTTCCACTACCTTGCACCACTAAGGACTAAAACCAGAGAGTGAGAACAAAAACACAAGATTTATCACAATCTAAAACTACTTTGCCAAATTACTCTGATAAAGCTTAGAGATTTGATAGTAGTTTGATAGACACAACGGGAACTTTATTCCACGGTTCCACAGAAAGAATTCACTTAAGAGAACGGTCGGGAAAATGGATATTACATATGTACCGTTGCATTTACAAATAAGAAATCTTGTATGTCGTTTGTATTCAAACGGATTTTTGCTTTTGAGGGAAAAGGAGATGTGGGTTGGCTTCAAATTAAGTTTCTTGGAGATTCTTTGGACGAGTATTCTTGGGAATTTGTGAAGTAAATATTGATCAAGATTTTGTAACTAGTTTTAGTTCAATAATTGTCACTATAATGAAGTCACAATCTGACAGCCACAGGATCTAGGTGCTACTCTTAGTCGATTCAGGTTTTTGCCCTGTGTCCAGGCTTTTGTGTAGGTACCTACTTGATGATTTATGTAACTATGAAAGGCGGTAGGGCCTTCGTAGCTTAACTGCAAAGGCACCAGAACGTAAAATCAGAAAGTAAAAGGGAGCTATTGTAAAAAAAGTTTTCACATTTTGGGGGTTCTTTAAGCACACTATTATTAAAGGAATATAATATTATTTTTATCCTTATCTATGCGATAAAGACACTACGATTTTAGTTGTTTCAAGTATTCAACTCTATTTGCTGAACTCTTAAAACCAATTTCAGGTAGTATATCTTACTTTTTTGTTTTCGAAGGGGAAACCTTCAGGTATTCGACGCCACGGGAGCGACGCTGGGTTATGTGGGATTTTTACCGCACTAAAACCACCCCGGTGGCCGTCCTCAGCGCTGCGTGGAGGACTCCGGAATCTACAACGGAACACAACTGGAGTCCTCCAAGCGCGATGCTTTTTTTTGGCTTTGGAGGTATTTACAACGGCATGCGACCACACATACCGCCGTCTTTCCCGGAGTCACTTGACTGGACAGTTTGAGCTCCCACTGTTGCCGCCCGCAACCCAGGAAGCTCCCTTTTAGTCGCCTCTTACGACAGGCATGGGATACCGTAGTCCAATTCTGTTCCCGGTACTACAAGGACAAGTATATCCTAATAATAAGATGTCAATAGCAAATTTAGTGTATGTGTGTGTGAAACCGCAAAATTGAACCTTCTGAAAAGTAGTCTACGAGAGATAATAGATAATAATACAGTATTACTACATGATACTGATGATGTTATGTATTTATATATATTTCAATATCTTTCATTGAGTTTCAAATCATAACGATAACAAAGAAGTTCATTACTTCAATTACATGTAATGACTAATAAATTGTTAACAACAATAACACATGCGCCCTTGAAAACTTCATGGTCTTGAAAATCGAGGTTCGAATAAAACATCCTCGAACGATACAATCTAATGACTAGTTTGAAACCATTCTATACTTTATTACCTTCGAGTGCTTTTATAGATATGTATGTTAACATACACCATACAAACAGAATCTGGATTTATGAGTATACACGGTCGTTGCGGACTAGCTATTGCTAAACCGACGCAATTGACTTTTGCATAGAAGATGCGTCTCGTTTTCGGCAGTCGTGTCGAAAATTTACGTTTCAACGACTACGTACTTAAATCAAATTATAGCAAGATTCTAGAACCTGTTTAATCAGGGAAAAATAGGCCATCTTAGTAGACTGACAGCTTCACTTTAGGTAGAACCCTTGGTCTATGTGGAGCTGGTTAGAGATGTTCATGGACAGCAGTGACCGCTAACCATTAGGTGGAAAGCTTGTTTATTATTTCGATTTGAAGAAAAAATGTTTCGTAGGAACAAAGTACCCTCTAATGCTAATTGCAGGCATGACTTCCTAAGATAGAGAACTATGTCGATGATTATTAGTCAACATCAAACCGAGTCCTATCACGTCTGTGGCTTTAAATCCAAGATGGCGGTATCTAGTTCGTATGTTACTGCCTTCCATTTCGTAAAAAAAATACACCAGCTTCTATATAAACGGGACTGTTTTAGCCACGAGGTCTACCGATCTAATGTGATTTTGACGTCATCCGACCTGTACATTGGGACAGCGGAAAATGCAAGTCGTTCCGTAATGCCAAGGCTGAGCTATTAAAGCCACTGGCTTTGTTGTATTCGAGCTATTTTTCTTCTTTATTATGTCTCAAACTTAGAATTTGAGGTAGTTTACCACAAACGGCTTTGTTGATGTTCTTTTAATGTTATTGAAACTGAAGTAACGGAATGTAGCTGCCTAGAGACTTACGTAGTCGACTTCTAATGGAGCAAGGTCTATCTGAAGTCTATTAAACTGTTACCTTCGAGATATTTTTATTTACCCTTTATTGTATGTTTCACCGTGGGCGATTAGAGTATCATAGGACTCCGATTTTAGAGTGAATCTTCTACGGTATCTACAAGCAGAATCGGTGTTATTCGAAACTGGATAAAACAAAAATTCGTTACGTAAGCAGTTGTCGACGCAACAACTAAATGAAATACCCCTGATACTAACAAATTTGCTACGAAATAATACGTCCGAAAATGGGCTGCACTGATTACTTAATCGATTTTTAAGTTTAACTTCTTCCGTGTTTGAATTGCACACACATGCTTTTTCAACGATTCTACGGCTCAATTCTTCCCGACAAATCTATGTTCTGTTGCTTGCGGTCTTCAAATTTAAAGGGTTTACAAGAATAAAAGCAAAATTATCATAGTCTCGCTCGATCTTCTTGTAAACTGATACTTGTGTAACATCTCACATGAGGACGTCCAAGAGAAAATTACGCAAAGAGAGAAAAGTACGTGAAATAAACGTTATTCATGAATGATATAAATAAATTAGGACGAGTTTTTTCTTCTCGCAAGGCTTGTTTTGGTCGTGTGCCACGGTAAAAAGTATCCAATTTATTTAATCGAAATCCATTTTTTTCACGTGAAAGAAAAACAAACACACACACGTCATCATAAACTTTCGCGTTTGTAATATTAGTAAGATGATGACATCGCTACAGGTAAACTAAAATTGAAGTGCTAGAGATAAAAATCGAACAAAAAACAATAAAAAGATAAACCCGCTGAATTTCCGGATTCTCAGTGGAGACAATGAAATAGGAAAGGAAATTGTAACTGACAATTTGGGAGTGTTTCCCCGCGGATGTATAAAAACACGGAATTTCATATTTATTGTCAAAACCTATTGACCGACGTTACATAAAAGTGAAGGAAAATATCTATTTGTCGGTTTTTCCTCAATGTTCGGTTGTTATATGTTTAGTAAAGCCTAGCGTGTATATTTAGGACAGAAAATTATGACGAATAGCCTGTCGAAGTTCAAGTTTAATTGTCGTTGAAAGATAAATTTCCTAGTCTTTTTTTATGAGATTGATGAAAGCATGCAGTACATTTGATAGTAAATAGTATATTTATAGTAGGTAGTATTGAATGTGGATCTATCTGAAGTCAATCCCCGAAGCGTTGCTACTCCCGAGGTCTAAGAAAGTGTCGGCAACCACCTCCTTCCACCACAATGCAAGAAGTGCTTCACGCTATATATAGGTGTGACGTTGCTACATTCTTCGTAGAACTATACTCGTACTCCATAACTTTTGTTTATTTATCGTATAATCCAGATTAAGATAATCTCGATCATTCGACAAATTCGAATCGAGACTAATATATGTACGTATATGAATCCGCGTTTTAAGGGTTCCGTACCCAAAATAATAAAAACGGAACCCTATTACTAAGACTCCACTGTCTGTCTGTCAGTCTGTCTGTCACCAGGCCATACCTCATGAACCGTGATAGCTAGACAGATGAAATTTTCACAGATAATGTATTTCTATTGCCGTTTTAAAAACAAATACTAAAAACTGAATAAAATAAATATTTAAGGGCGGCTCCCATACAACAAACGTGTTTCTTTTCGTTGCTTATATAATACGGAACCCTTCGATTGCAACTCCTACTCGAACTTGGCGGATTTTTATTCCAGAACAGCATTTTAGCAGAACAGTTCAGTTCCATTATATGTGGTAATGATACTACTTATTCAGTCTTTGACCTCGCAAGCGAATCAATGCCGCTATTGTGAATAAAACAAGAATCATTCTGATGGGAAATGGGTATTACAATGGCAATCCGTTACCTTGCCATGCCAATTGTCCCATGAATATATTCATGAGGGTATTATGGTATTCATAACGCCTGAACATCATTTCTTCGAGTGTACGTTGTGAAATTAGGTTCCGATTTAGTCATTTCGATGACCTTCGTGACGGAGCGGCACGCAGGCTTAATAAAAAAGCAGGAATAATCAGCAACAGACTTAATTTATTTGATAAACGGTTAAGACTAAAGGTGGCTCTAGTATGCAAGCTTATTTTAATACCATAGAGAATTTATTACAGATCCTAAATTCTATAATTCTAACACGTACTCGTTTCCGGGTTCTATATCCGATATCAGACAGATATCTGAACGATGGATTTAGATATCTTTTCTGTATCTAGTTTTTTGTGTATTTGTCTTTTTATCTAAGGCACGGGACAAAATCTTAGACTAAGAAAATGTAGAAACCTTTTTTATTTCTTTATAGATGATCTAAGATCGGTCAGAAATCTATTTAGGCGTAAAGTTCGTATATATCTAGATGCTTCATTTCTAGATATAAAGGTACAAACTGTCGAATAGACACTAATTAGGATCTTTGTTAAAAGTACCAGTTTTACCAAGTGGTATAAATAGTGTAGTTCAACTGGGGAGGTACCCCAACCACACCCATTTCTAGCGTGAACTGGTACTTGTGTTTGCCAGCTCAATTTTATTTTTTAGGGTTCCGTAGCCAAATGGCAAAAATCGGAACCCTTATAGATTCCTATTGTTTCCTATAGACCCTTACAGATTCGTCATGTCTTTGTAATTCATACAAAGTCTATGAAAAACAAACTTATAATAAAGTTGATCAGTTTTCCAACTACCAACACTTGGAAATCTGTTCAACTTTATTTATTTATTTTTACAACAGAGCTATATTTTCTCTTCAATATTTGTGAATAATAATGCTACGAAACCCTTCGCCTGCGAGTCCGACTCGCACTTGGCAGATTTTTATTTATTATATTTAGACCTGGGAAGCAGCAATACATCTGTGATTGTCTTCAGTTTCCTTGCTCTGCATCAAATTACTTACAGATGTCCTTGGGCGGCAGTGACCACTTGCAATCAGGTGGACAGCTCGTTTGCCAATTCAATCTAACAAAAAGTAATGTTAATAATTTAAACACAAATAATGATTTACAGGTACATTAACTGAGATTTTTAATTGATTGTTCACTGTGAACACTTAGACACTTTGATAGTTTTGAAATTCGGTTGTATCTTCGCAATATATTTTACAAATTAATAACAACAGGAATATCCAATTCGTCTCTGTCAGCGATAGAGTTGGACTCACGACAAAATGTCTGTCGTCAGACCGACGTCGTTGTGATTTACTGTCTTATCTTCTTTTCCCAACCGAAACTTTATCATGTACTAGTTGGAAGTTGCTTACTATGAAATAGTAATAAATATTTATTGTTAATGCAGTTTCGCTCAATTGCTATCGGTTGCTGTTCCTAATTTGAAATTTCATAAAAATAACCATAAATACAACCGACTTCAATGCTACACAAGAAGTAAAAAATAACTTAAATACATTTTGGTTTAGTGCATAGTCCCGAAGTCGCCAACATATTGCATACAGTTCTATCGTCATGATCCAGCGTAGTACTAGCTGTACCACGCAGTTTCACCCGCGTTTATTAGAAAACAATCTATTAAAACAAACAAACATAGCGTGATGTTATAGCCTAAAGGCGTCCGCGATAAATTTACTATTCAACAGAAATATAATTTTTCATTTCGAACCAGTAGTTCCTGAGATTAGCGCGTTCAACCAAACAAACTCCACTACTTTATAATATTAGTATAGATAGTAAGATTGAGCGCCGATTTCGGGACTATGCACTAAACTAACACGTTTTAAAATATTTTTTGCAATTCCATCTTAAACAAAAACAAACCTATCATAGATTTGACGCACGGCACAATTGTTGAAGTACACGTTCCGTTCCTCTATTTTCATCACAAAATATTGTGATATATCATATAATATTTCTTCCAGTATCTTTATTTACAGTAGACGGTAGGCTGGCAGGCAATTAATCCGTCGGATACGTCCATTAGATTGTTTTCTGTCGTCCATCCGGTCTCGGCGATATCTCGCTTTGATTTATTACCCAGACGAAGCCGCGTCCCGGATATTGCAAGGTACTATCTCGGGCCTTGATATTAATTAGTTATTGCTGCGGTGATGAAAAGAATATCGCAAGGAGATTTATATATGACGACCCGCGTGGCGGAGCGATCACCATACCGGTCTGACACGCAGAGGGTCCCGGGTTCGATCCCCGGCCAGACAGAAATGTGAATGATGAGTTTAGATTTCTGTTCTGGGTCTGGGTCTTTGTGTGTCCATGACACCCACGACAATGGAGGAAATCCTACTGTAGGGCTATGAGTGTAGAAACTGTTTATGTTTGTATATGATGAGGTTCATTTTTTTTACATTATCACCTTGAATCTGCTCTGGACCACTACGATCACTGCAAAAACTATTGAAGGGTCTTTAGAATGGTTGTGGTTTGAAACACGATATAACGAAAATGCGTACGAAGTTTTCGTTTTTACAACTAGATGGCGCTTTATCCCTTTCTGAATAAAGGTATCCATTAAGGCAGGCACCGTCAAGTGAACATCATAATTCCTTACTGGTTCAATAATATTAAAAAAAAATCAAATATGAACACAAATATTCTATATTAAACAAAGTTTCTCGTATTTATTTTAGTACTTTCGTTTTGTAAAGTTAGTTGAACTAGCAGCATTATTAATCCAGATACTTTTCTCTTTTACGTAACTCAGTTCTCTTGCGCAATATGTTAGTTCGATTTCTTTCCGGATATTGTCAGATCCGTAATCTAACTTTAAAAGTAAAATGATATCACTCAATCAGTGGCTAATATCATTGCAGAGGTTAAACTACTGACTTTAAAACGATACTTTAGCAACAAGTTCATATATTTGTCTTTATTCGCCTAAAGAGGTTAAATAGGACTTGAAAGTATTATCTTCAAATCTGTCGATTTTAAAGTATATCTTTATTGTATAAAGAAACTTTTTAACAAAAAGTAGAAACCGACTTCAATCACCAAAAAGCATTAAAATAATTTAAATATATGTTGGTTTCTTACAAACACATTACATACGGATTACAGGATTAAAATTTTGTTAGACGATCCCTAAATCGTAAAGAATCATTATTAAAAAGTAATACTTGGCTTCCTGGTTAAAATTAATGGAACACACGTTCCAAGGTATTTGGAAAATAAACCCCTGAGGGGTAAAATGCGTACATTTTAGTTGAAATATGTTATCTTACTTTATTATATAAAAAACGGTATATATTTTGGCTATCTAACAGTTTACGCATACAACTTCATAGAAAAAAGCTTTATATAAACCATATATTCTTACACTTGACCTTATTTAGATATCGAAGTTTTTTCTCAGACGTAATCCCATCCCGTCTGGATATCTTATTTCGATTTCTTTCCGGATATTGCCTAGTCTGGAGTCGAGTTTTAACGATATTGTTAATGAGAAATGTATATTAACTTACGCTTTATCTCAAGCCTAAAAGGCGGTAGATTTATAATGATTAATAAATATTTATTAATTACACGAACTTGCCTATGAGAACTCCTTTTACAATTGTACGAACTGAATGGTCTCGAAATGATAATTTATATGCCTGTAGTAAACGTATAAAAAAGTCGAATTCAGATAACTAAAAAGAATAAAAATGAATAAGAAACGATATATCTAATCTTCGACTACCTAAGTTAAAATTTGTTAAGTATCAAAGAAATTAGAATCTAAAATTTAAACGCAAATAACCTAATCTCGAAATACTGAGCCTACCAAATTCTGTTGTTTGAATATTCAAATCAACAAATTTTTGTATACGCGAAAGTTATGTTGGGCGGCGTCCGGAGGTCGCAGAGAAACGCAAAATGTTCCTTAATATTTAATTAAACTTAAAATTAACTACATTTTAGTCTTAAAGCTTTCTCACGACATGTAGGGCCGTTTCAGGTGCTGCATCAGCTCCTCAGGTTGCTGAATGTACTACGGCTGTGCATCCGCAGTAGGGCTACGTAACACGAACACGTCCATTCTTTAAAAATGATGCCAACTGCGTTCAATACAAAACAGCGTTCTATTGAAAATCTCAAAAAAGTTGGAACATTGTGCAAAAATTTACTATTAATTGGTCAAATATTGGTTAAACGTCAACGTTTTGCAGTTGGTAGAACCAGAGTAGTTCGACCGGGGAAGTACCACCGCCACACCTATTTCTAGCGTGAAGCATTTTTTAGCGTTTCGATGGAAGGGTGTGGTTGCCAGCACACTTTTATATGAGACGATCATCTTAGTCCTCGGGAGTAGTAACGCATCTGTAATTGACTTCAGATAGAACCCATGTTCTATTTGAAGTTGCTTACAGGTGTCCATGGGCGGCAGTGACCACTTACCATCAGATAGACTGCATGCTCGTTTGCTACTTCAATCAAATAAAATAAAAAATAAATAAAAATAAAATAAACAAGTTGAGATTCGCAACTTAAAAAAAAACTACGAACAAAGTCATTCAACGTATTATTTTGTGTAGCGTAACTTGTTTATCTGCACACAACAAAGAGTGTTGTTGTTCTTGTTTTCGTCTAGTTGTTGTCGTCAAGTTGTTATCAAGGAGCCCATTGACATGTTCATGTAATCTATGACCTAAACATAACAAAAGCGACAATGAATATGGTGCTTGAAAAGGTAATCATATTTTTATTCATTCTTAAAATAATTGCAACACTATAGTGGTGTTTCAAACAGAAATAGATTTATTTATTTATTCATTTGAAACACTTTAAACTAAAGGTAACTTATTGCATAAAATTCTTAGCCAGTTATGATGCTAATTTGTGGCAGGAATATAAAAAGGTGTGGCGGTGGTACTTCCCTGGTCAACTACATTAGTTCTACCACCTGGAAATATATATTGTAACTAGCAAAAATACCTGTGCTTCGCTACAGGATATAAAGCTAGTCGCCATCGTATCGCAGTGCAAAATGTCAAAATAAAAAGTAGTAAATAAATTGACCAGGTAAATTAGCTACATTCCTGCAAATTTTATGTAAATCGAACGAATGGTTCTCGCGTGATTGAGTAACAAACAGACATACACCATATATTGTTACTTTATGAGTATTATTTACATAATCCAAAATCATATGTTTGCAATTCAAAATACTATAATTATAACAATACAAAATACTTAAATATACAATACATGATAATAAGATAACAACTGATATGGTAGATGGTGTCAACTCGCTAAATTCTACTTTCTTTTAATGGATTTTTCTTTTTTATAATAGAAAGATCTACGTTAAGACGTATGATCGTCAGCAAAATAAATCCGACAAATCCCGAAGCAATTCTTTACTCCATCGCATACCATCCGTCCCCTTGTCATCTATCAGATTTGTCGGAGATTTATTTCGTCTGAGACCGCGTGACGTCATTGACGTCACAGAGAATATTCATCAGGTTTTAGTCTGATTACCCGACTGCATCAGGAGTGTAACGTTTTTGGAGCGTATGTATGTATGTATGTATATATGCATGTTTGTATGTTTGTTTGTATGTATGTCCATTCCTTTGGCACGCGCTTCAGCCCAAATGCCTTGACGGATTGTGACTTATGAAAAACCATTATAGATATAAATCGTCTTAGTTTGGAAAGTCACATAGGCTTTATAATTTTTTAAAATGGCGCCTGGAAATAGAGGAAAAAGGGGCGAGGGACGAATTTTTTATAGTATTACGACAATATGGTTATAAAAATAAAAGATAGTAAATAGACCAATCTAAATATATATATATATATGGCGCCATGAAGCACACAAAGTTTTACTATCGCCAATACTTACCGATGTTATCGAGTATTTATCGTGTATTCCTTTACTCCATAAAGTTCCAACACTTCACAGCCCCCTCAAGCGCCGTATCTTCCTATCCCTCAGGACTTGTCCGCTCTCATCCTGACATTGTTTACGAATTTCTTCCTAAGTTTGCGATGTCGGTAACAGTTACGGATAGTTACAGTGTAACGGCTTCTTGTCGCGTAGTTTTTTTTCCTAATTTCTTAGAAACTTTACTAAGTACATATTTTTGATCAAGACATAATTTTCATCATTAGTTTTGTCCTGTCCACGAATTATTTTGGATATAAACCACGCACGAGGTGTAGTTTTTCTACCACAATTACCGAACGGTTTACAATTCCAACAATTATAGCTACATGCAGTCCAACTGATGGTAAGTGTTCATTGTTGCCCATGGATTTGTAATCAACTTCATATATACCGGATCTATTTGGAGTCGATCACAGACACGTGGCTACTCCCGAGTTATCAAGAAACCACATCTTTCCACATCTTTCCACCAAAACGTAACAACTTCACGCTAGAAATAGGTGCAGTGGAACCTCCCCGGTCGTACATATTCGTTCTACCATCAGCATCAAGCAGATTAAGATTTATATTTTGAATGTAGTGCCAACGGGATCTAATGACATACAGATATATAACATGGAACAGGTGTCTAACCTAACCTCTACGTTAATATCCACCACATGCTCTAAACCTCAAAACAGCATTGCTTTTGTTATTAAGCAGAAATAAATTCAAATTTCAAATTTAAATTCATTTGTTGCAGGATAAGGTAGTATACATATGTGAAATACATTAGTTTTGTGCTCCTATCCTAACCCAAAGGATATGCAAAAATATCACATGTAATAAGTGGCACATAACATGTATAAGTTGGCTGATGTGTCGTCACAGGTAAACTTCAAACAGTTTTACCTACCCTAGAACTTTTGGTTATGAAATGAAATGAGATTTCTTTCGTATAGGCCTACAGGGGCACTTACAAATTGTCATTTACAGTATTTTTGTTTCTTATAATACCTTTCTTATACTACCACCGGCTCGGAAAATGACCTCAACTGAGAAGCTTATACCTTTAAACTCTGATTTCACGATATTTTATACTAATAGCAAACATCTTTGATATCCGGTGAGGCGTCTATATTCAAAGAGGAAATATTAATTAAACGGAAATACGAAACTCAGGTGAAAATCGCTGATGGATTCCAGAAAGGGTTTAGAATTGCCTTATTAAAGTTGAGTAATGAATGATAAAATATAAATATTTTCCTAACATTTATTCAAAATGTCTTTTTATAAAATAATTTTATTGAATGAGAACGCTTGCTTTTTGCCTATTGCCATATTTCTTTGTCTATGGCCTTATGTGAAAAAAAAGGTTAGCCTACAGCGTCATGACGCCTATTCCTAACTTTCAAAGTTATTAAGATCGTCCCATGCCCAGCAATGAAGTGTCAAAAAGATGACGCCAGATCTATATTTGTATCTCCCCATCTTGATATGATAAAAGTCTACGAGTCCCCACTCTATTCGTAAGAGACTAAAGACAGATTACGGGCGGCAAGAGTGCGAGCACGAATCATCCAGCCAAGCGACGCCGGGAAGGACGGCGGCATGTGTGGTCGCATGCCGTTGTAAATACCTAAAGGCACGGTGAGCGTAAATGCTCACCGGGAAAGAGCCAAAAAACCCTCACTCTATTATAAAATAGAAATAGGCTTTTAGAATACGATAAACAAGCAATGGAATTATATGAAAAGTAACTTTATTTCCAATTTTTCTTTTAAAGAATAAACCTTCTTAATTAATAAACTCATTGAATATTTTTTTGATCACTATCAAATCAATTATTCAATTCTTTCTTATTTATCGTAATTCTAATCTAAAATTCGCACTTTACCGGTGCGTTGAACTATGGCCTGAAAGTCTCTCAGTCTGAGTGAAGGCCCGTGCCCAGCTGTGGGACAATAATGGGATAACGACTAATGAAGAAATTCTATTGTTATGCTACAAGTAACTTACTAAATAGTAGAATACGCAAAATTGTTCGCATAAATTTTCGTAGACGGAGACTTTTGATCTTCTAAACTTATTCTCCCAACATGCACCATTTAACATTTTTCTTTATAAAACGTTATGGCAGTTTTATGAAGACGCAAACTTTTTCTTTTATTTATTTATCTAAACATCAATTTCCATTTATGAAACAACTTTCGTACATTATTTCAAACCCATTTCTTCCCTTCGGCAGTTTACTTGTATCAAAGTGTTATATACCTTTCATTAGAATTTCTACTGCTTACATATTAAATTTCATATAAATCAGCTCATAAGTTTATCATATATATATACATATTATTAATTTGTAAACAACTAACTACCTGTTCGCGCTGAGTTTGCCGGTCAAAGGAATGCGGCTCCCCCCTCACCACACCATTCAGTCGCCCTAAAATGTGCTATAAGTATCGAAGGCAACGTAATCGCCGGAAACGCGTGAAATGACTTCTTATGCTACAATATAATATTGCTCAGTTTTCGCGATATTTGCTTGTTTTATTTTCCGTATTAGAACTATGGGTAAAGAAAAGTCTTTACGAAATGATTGATTTTATATGTTGTTAAAGACCATGACGTTTTTTTTTCAAATGAAAAAAAAACCTGTTCATTCATAATACCGTAACATGTGAAAAAACTTATTTTATTTCATTGATTTTTATAATAAAAATGTATGTAATCCGTAACAACAAACAAATATATATTTTTAAAACTTGTTTTTTTTGCTGACGCTACTACATGTTTGACGTCACGCCGCACGTACGCATATGTAACATCATATAACTTGGCGTAAAGTTCCACAGAGATAAATTTTACATAAATATTGTGACATTATGACACTTAATATTACATTGCATGAATCAAGTGTATACAACACTTAATGTCACAGCGAAATGTTAAAACCTTCTTGATATGATAATTTTTCGACCTCACAAAAGCAATTCTTTTTCATCCTAATCCCTGATTTCCATAAGAACTACTTATCTCTAGTGATACAGAAGCCTCTCACAAATCAATTTTCATGGCTGTTTTGGTTATATTATTTTAAAGAATGTCAACGCATTTGTGATAGGATTTAGAATTTTAGATACAGCATTGTCCTATATGAAGTTCTATGTGAAGTCTGCGGATGTGCGAGGGCGGCATTGAACACTACTCAAAATCGCGGATTTCACAGTGTAGGCTGGTAAATAATGTAAAATATTTTATTTATGTTTACTAGACTGCGTCAGAGGGAGAGTAATGTTTTTCGAGCGTATATATGTATGTATGTCCATTTCTTTGGCACGCGCTACAGCCGAAACGGATTGACGGATTGTGACGTATGATATCGTAAGATTTTATTAGATTATCAAATTGCGTTATTAAAAATTGCATTATTTCTATGTCTCGTTTTCATGTTAACAAGAATCAAGTCATCATTTCGAACTACATTTATCAAATCCAGTTACACAACAGTACGTTCAAGCACAAAGCTAGACATGAAAAACAATGGGTGTTCCGTGTAACATATCTGGGTACAGTAAACGTCGTAGGATATAATGGCTGTGATTTTTCGCCGCCATCTGTGCCCTCTAATGGCAACAGATGCTTAGGACGCTGGAAATGCTCTCTTTTGTGATGTAGACTAGTTGTGGCACGCGGTTTTGTTCGTACAAAAAAATGTAAAATTTTAAATTGTTATAAGTGAGTTTCAATAGATGGATCTTAATGAAATGAAAATTCCTACAATCCTAAAAAATAAATTCAGTTACGTTGGATTAATTTGATTTCGAACGCACAAACTGGCAGAAAAAATGGTAATAATATTTAAAATGTCTATTATTACTTATTTTCACACTTTCAAATTATATTAATTTCAAATATGCCACATACAAACATACAGAATTTTCATTTTGATTACATGTATGTACGCACGGCATACGTGCAATTCACACTCGGCAGAAGATCAAGGTAATAATAATATTAAAACATTTCTGGACATAAAAGTATTCTGTGTTACGCTCTTTCAAAAAATTGATTAACTACCGCTTTTACAACGCATTTTTGTTATAAAAAAAGGTTCACTTCAAAACTTTAAAAGATTTGTTTTTGATATTAAAAACGGTTTATTTTTTTTCTAAATATAATGTATATGCGAATAAGTAACACCACTCGAGAGACGTTAATTTATTCAGTTCACAACCCTTGATAACATAAATCCGTCATTTTACCACTTTCACAGAGGTTTGAAAACAAGACAATAAGGTTTCAGATCCTCCAAGGCGCTTCAAAGCTTTAACACGTTTATCTTGGCCATTTTCTCGAGAAAACCCAATATCCAGCGACGATCGCTGAGATGCTTGTTTTATAAAGCCGCGATGGGAGAATACTGTGAAGTTAGAGGTGCGCAAAATATATCACTAGAATGAAAAGAAAGATATATATCATTTCAACTAAAGATATATATCACTCTTTTATATCAGTAGCTCATTGATGATATAAGTTATTGCTAAGCGTCATAACGTTCTATATC
>DWNE01003295.1:0-16948 GCA_018249875.1 Cecropterus toxeus | reverse complement strand
GGGCTATACATATTTATTAAATGGAATTGTCGATAAAACATAATATTACATGTTTGGTGAATACATTAATAATTATGATTTAACATAAAACGGTTGAACATTACAATTGTATAAGTATTTTATATTTTACTTTTAGTACATAAGAGCATAATCTGTTAATTAGAAAAGACAATTATACTCACAAATCACACATAATGCACTCACAACGTAGTTAAACTACAAATGACTCGAATATGTTTAAATTGTACTGTCAATGAATAATATTACAAATGGCACTGAGAGCAAAAGTAACACAATTTAAAGTAGGTACAAAAATATCAAAATATTGCGTTTTAATTAAATTAGCGTCTTCGGTAGCGTTAGGTGGTGCAAGATCTATAATAATCAGATCGTTTAGTAATTTCTGAAAGGTAGTAGTTCATTTTTGTATTCAATTCGCTTATTTCCTTTTCGAGTACATTTAATAATTCGTTATGATCGTTATAAAGTTCTTCCATATTAGCCAAAAGCTTAAGCTGCTGCTGTGTGTCACTGGCAAGTTTTGTAGCGCGATTTAGTAAAAGTTGAGCGCGTTCTCTAGAATTTGAGGTCTGACTTGCTCGTTCAGCAAGAGACATATTTGTTTGTTTAAAATCTTGGCGTAATTGTCTAGCCTTCTGCTCTGCGCCTTCAGCACGATTCACAACGTCGTTCGCTTCTTGTTTTACTTGCTCTGCGTCACTTTCTATTTTTAATATATTTTTCTGTAAATCTGAGAGTCGTGTACGAAGTGTCTCTACTTCGTCCATTGTTTCATTAGCTTTCTTTTGTGCCTGTTCAGTTTCCAATGCTATTGGAAGTAAATCACTCTTTGCAGCTTTAATATCGTTATTGGCTTTATCTATAGCATTTACTGCTGCGTCTTGAGCCGCTTGTGCTTCATCTAATGCTTCTAAAACTTTGTTTGCCATCTCCAAAGTTAAATTGGCATCTTTATTTACAATAGTCGCATTTAATTTAAGTGCTTTAGCTCTGTCAAGATCTGGTTTTGTTTCTGTAATTATATTTTCAATGTCAGTTAATTGTGAAACTGTGGAGTTAATACGCTGTGATAATTCTGTTATTTCTGTAGGTTCTATTCTTATGGACAAATTAAGGATCTCGTTAGCTAAAGTTCTTACGTCAGCTGGCGTATTTGAAGTGTTGGACAAGAAGTCCTTTAATTCAGATGTTAGTTCTTGACTCTCATTGGTGACACGTTCAGCTGAAGTCTTAAAATCAAAAGCATTGTCAAATAAATCTTTTGCTTTGGATTTAACCGCAATAGTATCTTGTTTCACCTGAGATATAGATCTAAATAGATCTTCAGCTGTCAGTTCATGTTCTTTAATTCTATGTTCTGTTTTATTTGCAAAGTCTAAAGCTTGTTCTGCTTTGGTAATTGCGCCTTGATCACATGATATACCTCCACATTTTCCACAACCTGCACCACCACATATGTCACATGTGTCACTATCTTGACCACACATCTTTTCATTAATTTTCGGTATTTGTGATTCTAATTCAGACATTTGTTGTTGCAAATCATCTAATTTTTTATCGTTTTCATTTTGTGTTTTATTAAAGTTATCATATTGCATTTCGATAAGTCTGTCGGTATTTTTGATCTGTCTGTCAGTACTAGCAATAACTGTCTGCACACTTTCAGCTTCATCTGCTGCTTTTAAAGCTCTTTCCTTAGCTTCACGAGTTAAATTGAGTGCTCCTTCTAAGTTGGCTTCTTGAAGTTTGGTGGCATTATTTTCTAAAGTCATAGTTTTTGATTTTAAATTATCGATGCTATCTCGTAAACCATATAAAGTTACATTTCCTAAATTAATTTTAGAAGTAATAGCATTAAGATTTTCATTGCCTTCCTTTACTTTCTTTTCAGCTTCATTTAGTTGAGTCTGTAATGCACTTATACTTGAAATTAATTGCTTAACTGTTGTTTGCCCAAGTTTAGCACTTTGAAGTGCATTTTCTACATCAGATAATTTTTTGGTCATTTCCTCAAAATCTCTGGTATAAGCACCTGTGGCGCCGACGACTTTAATTTTACTAGCGTTATGAATAGCATTTTCTGTTTGCATACGAAGATCATCAATAAGTTTATCCCAACTATCGAAACATTCCCCACAAGCGTAGCAATCAGGTGCATTACCAAGATAGCCTCTAGCACACATATCGCATTTATATCCTCCAATCCCCGGTTTACAAATACATGACCCATTTTCTCGCATACACTGAGGTGAAACAGAACCATATATGTCACATTCACATTCATAACATTCAATATTTGGTATACCCCAGTGGTTCTCTTGACATTGATCACATTGCCTTCCACCATGCCCAGGTTTGCA
This sequence comes from Cecropterus toxeus, assembly GCA_018249875.1. Lineage (NCBI taxonomy): Eukaryota > Metazoa > Arthropoda > Insecta > Lepidoptera > Hesperiidae > Cecropterus > Cecropterus toxeus. The sequence goes on along the minus strand of DWNE01003295.1, from coordinate 14,567 downwards.
ATCACATTTGCCTATATAAGGGTTACATTGTGGGGACAACGAACCTATAGGATCGCATTCACAAGGGTCACAACCTGTGCCTAGAGCTATTCTCCAGTGATTTTCAGTACATTGATCGCAATTTATACCCATAACATTGCTATAACATGGACATTGTCCAGTAATACCATCACAGTTACCCGTAGTAAAGTTGGTTCCTAATTCTGAACAATTACATTTGTAGCATGCTTTTTCCAAAGCATTACCATAATAACCTTCTTCACAAATTTCACAGTGGTCTCCTGCAGTGTTATGCAAACATTGCAAACATTTTCCTGTATAAGGATCACAATTACCCGGTTTGGTGATATCTATGTTTTCATTGCACTCACATTTCTCACAGGTTCCTTTAATAGGATCACCATAGTAATTATCAGCACAAACGTCACAAAGCGGTCCAGCATATCCCTCCTTACAATCACAGACTAGGTCTTTAGTCTCTGATTCTAGTCCACATCGGTCAGCATGATTACTTTTATTTGGATCACCTTTTACACCCGGACATGGACAAAGGCGACATGGTATATCGAAACCTAGGCGTGGGTCTCCATAATACCCCTCTATACACCTCTCACAACGATGTCCTTCCGTATAATCATTACATTCTTTACAAGCGCCTGTTTTGTCATCGCACTCTATAGCATGGCCATTACACGCACACTGCTGACAGTTGGGGAAGTTAAAGTAACCTGGTTGACATAAATCACATGCTCGGCCATAAGTATTTGCTCTACATTTACACTGGCCACTTGTTGCGTCACAGAAATTGTCAAGTGAACCAATGCTATTACAATCACAACGTTTGCAGCCAAATTTGCTAAACCCATAGGTGGCTGGAGCGCATCGGTCGCACCGTGCTCCAACAATATTTTCCACACACTGGCAGTATCCTGTATAAGGATTACACTGATGACTCTTTGAACCTGAAGGGTCGCACTGACAGGACTCTGAACCATTTCTTATATAGAAACCTATACTGGCATGGTATTTTTTACAAATTTCGTGCATATTATCTCTACTTAAGTCATAGTAATATGAGTCACCACAGTTATAACGGTCAAATTCGTCTCTTGCTGCACTGCCTCTATTGAAAAATGGTATATCATCAACAGAAGGAATAAGAACAATAGAATCAATTAATATAGATGCTCTGGTATTACTGTTAGGTGGATCTTGTCGTCCTAAATAAATACGAATTTCAGTTTTCTTATCCTTTTCCAAGCAAACTGGCGGTTGAACTAATACACTACGCTGATTTGCTGGTAGACTTGTATAAACAGTATCGTCTTCAGGTCGAACGTGCGCACAAGGCGAATCGGGATCTATTGGTGGTCTTTTGATTAAAATAGTAGCTTCCTCCCAACTCGTAGACGATTGTGGTTCATATCTAATCAACACGTTGTAATTCATACTAGTTTTTAGATTATTGACCACGAAGACTAATGTACTACTTTCTGGTAATCTCATGAATCCAGGTCCAGACCAAGTTTCTTTTCTACCATCGGGGTAATTTTCTCTTATGACAACATGGCAAAGTTGACTTTGTATAGCATTATCATCTATTTGAGAGTCGCAAAGACTTAATTCAGCTTCGTGAACAATAGAATCAAGGGCGCCAACAAAGAAGTTTTGTATAGGTTGATCGCAACGGCGACCAGTAACATTAGGACGACATTTACATTGTCCTGAAATCACATCACAATCTCTGTCTAATGAGCCACCTATGTCACAGTCACATGGTGAACAGCCGTCATCACTGTCGGATAACCCGTAAAATTCCGGTAGACATTGATCACAATTTCGACCAGTTACATGACGCTTACAGAAACAAATTCCAGTTACAGGGTCACATCCTCGTTCGTTTATAGTACCTAACCTATCACATGTACAGGATTCGCAGCCATCAGGATTTTGTGAATCGAAGTTCCAGTAACCGTCCTTGCATCTATCACATCTAGGTCCGTCGACGTTAGATTTACAAAGACAACGACCTGCAGTTTTGTTATTCGCTATGTCGGTTTCGTCGTCGCATAAAAGCTCTTTGTCTGTAGTTCCTTCGGGATCGCAGTCACACGGTTTACATATGTCGGGACTTTGAATGTCCAAACTAGGATCTCTGAAAAATGTAGGTTTGCATCGCTCACAATTAACACCCATTGTATTATGCTGACAATTATCACACACTCCACCACTTGCTTTACCAGTCTTATTATAAACTGCAGGATCAAAATGACATGTTGTAGCATGATTATTACAGGTACATCTCTTACAGGCGTTTGAAGTTTTTCCTACAGCGGGTTGCCACGGAAAGTCGTTGTAGAAATCTTCACAGTATTCACAATTTAATCCACGAGTGTTGTGCGTACACTCACAACGACCATGAACCATATTATTCTTCGACTCCACACCGGGCATTGGAAGACACCGTGAAGCATGCCCATAACAAGAGCAAGATCCGCGCACTGTCATTTCGTATATGGCATAATAGTATTTTTCTTGAATTTCAGCTCTATTGTCTAACAGATCGTCACCGAGTGTATGGAGTTTAGTAAAATTTATTCTCAAATTAGTCATACGAAGTAAGTTTTGCACCTCTTCCGAGTAAGGATTCGTAACGTGTATATTCGGTGGTAAAACTCTGAATATAACATCTCCTTCTGTGGACGGCGCGACCATTGAATATTTAGATTCGCACACAACTTCCGTCAAACTTTGCTGAGAATGTCTCGGTACAGAAGGGAAAGCTTTAGCACAATTATGGGCAAAGTAACGATACACACGCCAAGTTTTCCCAAAGTCGAAAGATCGCTCTACTAACATAGCCGCTGGGCGGAAGGTTTTAAACTTCAAAATCAAGTGCGTCAAGTGAAATTCCGCTTCCATATTCAATTGAATCGTGACATTTTCCTTGCCATTTTCGGACTGCCACCAAGTTTTCGTTCGGGTTCCAGGGTAAAACTTGTATATGATGTTTTGTATCCGATGGTTCAATATTGGGTTGTTAATCGTAACGTTAGTAGAGTCACACCAAAAACATTTCTTCCGTTCTTCCAAATGAGATACGATACAAAAGCGCTCGCGTCCATTGAGACCGCACGTCGAGGATGCGAAGAGGCGAGACTCGCGGCCGATGAGGAGGTTCCCCGTGGCTGGGTAGCAGGAGCTGAGCTCGCAGGCTCGGTCCAGGAGGCGGGGGTCGGCGCGCATGCGGTCGCGCTCCCTGTTGTAGACCGCGGCGCCGCGGGCGATAAGCACGGCGAATATAAACAATGCGGCGCGTCGAGCCATGGCGCGATGTGGGCTCTCCGTGCGCCGCTCTCTGCACTGGCGCGGCGGCCGCGCGCCGCACTCTCGCGCCGCCCCACCGCCCCGTCCCGCGCGACCCGCTTCTCCGATCGCCAGGGCCGCACTCGCGTCTCGTTTAAAACTACTTTAAGAAGCTTTTAAAAGCATCGATGCATTTGCGATATTTCTATGACCACTCAAATGTAAATTATTTTCGTCTTTAAATATGAACATATTTGACGTCAAATATTACTTTACCTAACGGGAAATGTCGATTGTTACGTAGTTCGTTTTTGAAAAATACTTACGTTTGTCTATACGTACTAACAGCAGAAGCTAAATTATATTTTTAAATTTTTATATAAAATCATACGTACTACAAGTTTCATTCACGTACATTTTACCTTGCGTTACATGACAAACTTTTCAACGTATGCAATCAAATGTCATTGCGCACAATACGGCCCTGCGTGAGGCGACGACCGTTCCCGCCTGCGCGCCTACTCGTGCCGTTCTCCGAAACGGGCACTAAGCAACAAAAATAACAGCGCATTTCGGGATGCGCTTTTTGTTTTGGTCATTATTACGACACAGCCCGGCTTGTCCTTACAAATCGTACCTGCCCTAACAAGTAACACGGGATGTAACCTTTAAGCACCAGAATCATAAATGAGAGACGCATGTTTTAGATATAAGAAAACAAATCTACTTTCACTGGCTCATTAGAGTATAGCCATTTTAGGCATTGCTATGTGGACGGTCCCTACGTACATGAAAACTTGCAACTTTAATACCATAAATATTTTAAATTGTCCATCAGCACACTTAAATAAGGTATTTTTAATACAAATAATGTATTTCACTACATATGCAATTCGATTAAAAGAACAAGTATAATAATTAATAATTATATTTTGATTTGAAAAGCGCACCATTTGATATGAACACGGTATAGTCTAAAGGAGTTTATGAATTTTTCATTTTATACAATTATTAATTTTATTTCATAACGTACACTTTTAAAAATTGTATCATAATTCCACCTTTAATTTCGAGTTTCTTCCGAAGAAAGGTTCTTTGATTTGTCTAATATGCAGTTCGATGTAGGAACAGTCATGTGTCACTTTTCTCCGATACTTTTCTCATATTTATACATACATAACATATAAGTAACTATAAAGACCGACGATGTACAAGTTCTATAATCCCAGGGCCTCTACAAGTTATTTTTATTTAAAAAATCGTAATTAATTATAATTTTCTTCAATGGTAAACAAAAACATCGTTGACATGAAGAAAACATGAAGATTACCATCTATTGCTCAGCGTGTTGGATTATAGTCTAACGCTTCTTAATGAGGATAGGATAGGATTGGGAAAATAATTGGATAAAAAAAGTATGAATAAATCACGTAATTAGTAATGATTTCAACTAATATAGTAAGGATGGCACTAATGTGTTGTAGCGGACAGTCAGATACTCAAATCGGCAGTCGCCGTCCTTCCGCTCCGCACATCCGCTACTGATAAAACAATAACATTCGCGATCCGCAGAGCACCAGAACCATCAGCTACTAAGAACCCTGCTTAAAAAAATTAAACGCTTTCTACACTCGTAACCCCACAGTAGGATTTTCTCCAGTGTCGTAGCTGCCATCGACACAGAGACGAATACACAAACACCCAGAACGGAAATCTAAACTCATCATTCACAATTCTGTCTGGCCGGGGATCGAACACGGGACCCGCTGCGTGTCAGACCGGTATGGTGACCGCTCCGCCACGCGGGTCGTCATATTAAACTTTTCAAGTATGCAGTCTTAAAAGAAAGTCGGGACGTGGAAGAAGATTAAATTCAAAGTACAACTTAAAGAAGAGCTCTATATTCCATTGCAGCAATGATAAACTCTTCAAAAATGTTACTGCTAATTATAAATATTTTTTTACAATTCCTACAAACATATACCTATGTGACAGATGAATTACAAAAGATAAATAATGACTGACTAAGTACACAACGATAATATTAAATCATACGTAAATTACGTAAGTCCACCTACATCCCAATTTATAAGAAATACAAAAAGCATTAAAGAAAGTATTAATGTCTGCATACCTACAGGTTATATCAATAATTTCTTCCAAATATTCTAAAAGACCTACCACGACCAGAGGCATGTCTATTATACCTTACTAAATGCAATTTAGTGGACATATATGCAAGTTTCCTAAGTAGAATAAGTATGTATTTATCAAACAACTCAAACAAAGAGACCATTAGTAGACTACAAATTGCTATCTTAACAAAGAGGTTATGCCCTGATGTAGAAATTAATAACTTGACATATTAAATTCTAACGTATTTCACTTACTCATCTGAAAATCATTTCAGTATTCACTATCAAAACTCATTTTGATACTTTGTATAAAATTAGTGCGTGTTCGCTGAAATAGTGAAGTCATAAAAGGTACGAAATATAAAAGGAGGTCAATCTGGCATTTCGTAATAAGAACTTGTTTGTGCGTTTCGATACTGTTGAGGGTGTAAAATGTCAGGCGTACGCCGGATTTTTTAACCTATATTTTACATTTTTACCGGTATAACTTGCAGAGTCTGTTCAAAATTGTTAAAGTCGACTAGCTAGGAAGGGCTACATTCTAAATTAAATGTAATGATTACAGGGTAGAGTCCTGCTATCGTCTCGGCTCTATCATTAGTTAATACCATGTCATCACAAATGGCACATAATATAATCTTAGGTACATCAGTCAATCAATCAAAATTATCGTTATTTTTTTTAAATAGTGTATGTCTTCGGTATGTAAAAACTCAAAAGCATTAAAGATTTATTTTACTTTAAGCATAATAGCGTCTTAGTAGAATAAAAATAAATGTAGAAATGTACAATATAAATAAATAAATAATATAAATTATTATAATTGAATAAGCTTACTATTTATTATTATAAAGTAAACTATCACAAGTATTGCACTATAATGGCAGTCATATTGTTTATTGTTATATTAATAGAAGCTCTGCTAATGCTGCGTTTGTTTAAAAATTAAGCGGCCCCTTTAACTAAAATAGATAACTTGTTACAGTTTCAACAGTCGGCGATAACCCTTTATCAGTGTCAAATGGACTAGACCAAAAAACTGACATTAGAAGCGTTATGAACCCATATTTTAATTTCCCTGCTTTTAACCATCCCCACATACCTATTACGAAATTCCCACATACGAAATTAGCCTAACGACAACCTTAGAAATAAAATTTTCGTATTAGTTCCTGTGTATCTCACATACTTTTGATATTTGTTTTATTTACTGTGATTTTATATGGTATTTAAACAAATTTTGGATCCCTTACTCAAATCCTCTAAAGTTTAATGTTTCAAAAATTATTTAATTCTTTCTAACCAAATAAATGTAATCTAAATACTATTTTCATAGTGCCGGCTTTAAAACGGCAGATTTTAAAACACTCTTTCAACTCTATCGAAAAAATCCTTACCTTAAATACATGACTTTGTTATAAAATTAATAAAATTTTGAAATTTAAAGGTTCTAATGTAAGTTTAAGCTCTGCGATAATGAGTCACTCAGTCGGTGAATGAGAGAGTGAATATCCTTTCGCAGATAAATTTATAGATTAAAAGTATAGTATAGAAACTATAATTACAATTTTAATAGAAGCTATAATTACAATAAGGAACTTATTAATAAATATTTATTAAATGAAGACTTGACTATACCGCCCCGTATTCAGTTAAATTGTTACTTAGCATGACAAAATTTTTGATACCAATAATTATACTAAGCGCACAGCCCCATTAATGCTGTGAATGAACGCTTTCGCGTCGATAAGAGTTCATTCTCAAAAGGCGGTTATAGTGTCAAAGTTCATGGGAGATAACGCCCTCGCTACCGATCCGGCTTCATTTATCTTATTCCTGGCTTAGTACGTCATAGTCATTTGATATAATATATAAAAAAAAGTAACTATAGAAATAATTAAATACATGAGAAACATTTTAATACGTTCAGTCAGGTATGAAAAGATCCAGTAAAGTTTTGGAAAGTTAAGAAATGTATGAATGTAATTACATTCATACATTTCTAAACTTTATTATAATATATATTTTAATATACGGTATGGTGGTTAGTATTATTTTTAGAACAAAATATAACAAAATCGGTCACAATACACCAGTTTCAAAAATAGAAGCTATTAACGTAACATAAACAATTCAGTTGAAAAATTATAAATAGTAATTACGTTTTAGGTTTTATAGTTTTCGGATGTATAAAAGCTTTATGCCTCGGACATGTAGCTTTTGCGTGAATAATATCACAACACAAAAACACATTTTTTACAGGAGAGTCAGAAAAAACAATGATTTTTGTTTTTATCTCCTACGAATGAAGTTAGAATAATAAAAATTAAAAAGTATTAGTAGAGATAGAGTACCGAGCTTTCAATTTAAAAAAAAGGATAAAACTATATCTCTAACTTATTTTTTTATATTTTGAATTGTGCGGCTATGCAGTATAATTATTAACGCAATAAATTGATTAATTCCATTTAAGAAGGCAACATGTATCTCACGTATCTAGGCAATATTACGGTAGGAAAGAGTCTTAAGAGAGAGACGCTTTCTACACTCATAGCCCCACACTAGGATTTTCTCCTGTGTCGTGGGTGCCATGGACACACAAAGACGAATACACAAACACCCAGACCCAGAACAGAAATCTAAACTCATCATTCAGATGTCTGTCTGGCCGGGAATCGAACCCGGGACTCACTGCGCGTTTGATCGGTATGGTAGCCGCTCGGCCACGCGGGTCGTCTTAAGAACCATAGTCTTTGTTTATTTTACAAAATGTCAACGTTTCTCTTTTTAATGGACAATTTATGTGACGGTGCGTACTAAGCGCGCTATCTTTATAGTCTGCTGACTAATTTTGGATATCGTGTACTGTGTAGTAGGAAGTATGAATGTTTGGTCAGTGAACTCGGCTTATCGAGATAACTTGCATAGTTCTAACCTGTAAGCTTGCGCCACACTAAAAGTTAATGCGACTTAACTATGTCGAAACATAATTATTTTATACCTACCATTACATCATGTTACGCGCCTTGTACTAACAGAATGATTACATTCATGTGAACATGTAATATTGTAATGGGTTCATCTTTAGGTTCCCATCTGTCAACCAAAATGTTTTTATAGTATATAATTACGATACTATTATTATTTCAGATGATTTAATTGACGGTAATGATGTAGATCTATGTAACATTTTTAATATATCTTCATGTATTAGAAATAAAAATTCGTCAACTTGTCCAACGTATATATTTTAAAGAATTATTGTTATAATTTAATTTAAAGCGAAAGAAACTGTTCTAACAAGCAGTTTTACCAGAGCTTCATCAGAAACGTGTAGAGTTTGTAATTCAAAACATACTGATATTCGAATCAATACTTAATTAAACTGAGAAGCAAGTCTATAACAATGAATAGCAAATTTGACTAAAATATAAGAAAATAAAGGCAACGTAAAACCAAACAAAAGATCCCGTCAAATCAGGACTCAGTACATGTGCCGGCCACGTGCGGCCGGCGGAGCGCGAATGTTCCCCACAGAGTCATTAGAACACTTCGTTAAACAATAATACCGTTCACTTTTGCACGAGCGGCCTTCAAAGAATAATTCTGTTCGTCCCTAAACAGTGTAACTGAGTTATTAAACTTAAAATTTATCTAATTAACATAGTTTGAGGCAGATTAGGCAGGGAACATATTGATAGCATAAGCCATGAACATGTATATGGTTACACAAATGAATGAATATATTTAGATAAAAATAGTTTTTTTTTTAATTCTTCAATTTCTGTATTTTAAATATAGGTATTAGAAATTAATAATCACTGCTTTACGGTACAGGAAAACGTGAAAAAACCTATACATCTGAAAGTTCCACACTTAAAAAAAGTTCTTAAAGGTATGTTAAGTCTATCAATTCGAAAGAAGACTCATGCCCAGCAGTGGGTCATACATACATTTCATTATCCTTAATGTAATGTATGGATATATGAAATTACTTTCCATTAGTGTGAAGAAAAACCGGCAAATAAATGACACAGAGGCAAAAAAAATTGGACGGCATTTTTAAAAGGATCTAATTCAGAGTGCGTGGTTAAGAGCACGTAGACAGTTCCGGAGCATATTTGATTAAGTTATTTTAATGAAAGAACATACCTATTTCTTAATAACTTATTTATATAATAAAGTGACTTTACTTTACTCTTGTTATAAAACATCCTAGAATTATCATACTATGGAGCTATTGTTTATAATAGTTCTCAGAAAAATCGCCAATAGTTCTCGTTCAATATGTATGTAGTCCCGCGTTCGACTATTGGCTAAACAAAAGGATAACAGTTCCTTTACAATAAAGGATTTCAGGTTTTAATGGCATAAAAATTGGTTTTTGCAATTTTTTTTACATTTCTTTTATTTCTTATTATCCTGTACTTTATTTAAGAAACGACTATTAAGTGATTAAAATAGAATATAAAGTTAGGGTTAACGTGAAGACACATACCAGAATTCTAAAGTTATATAGATGTTTAACGGGCTGGACATCTAACTGAACGCACTAAGTGATAGACTAGAATTCATCGTTAAGGCGCCCTCAGTTTGACTTAATAAATTGATTTCTGAGCTACCACCACGACTATTTGATTTATAAGCAGTATTAGGTGCTGGTTATATAGGTGAGGTTAAGGAGACATACTTATACGCATCTGTGGCCAGCCTTAGATTCGATACTACACAACGCATAATAGTTGTTATTAGTCCAATATCGGCGGCGATCCATAATGGGTCATATAAGTTAATAATAAATCAGGAGTAAAACTATGAAGATAACCTATAATTTAATATCTTTTTATTTCTAAGTGTGACTGACCTGCGCTGCGCGTGGTGCGCAGCCCGCACCAGCCCGCGCGCGCTGCGCAGGCGCACGTCCCACGCCGCGCTCGCGTCGCCGCCCAGCGACGACACCACCCATTGCTGCTCCTCGATCTGTGCACGGAAACATTCTCATTTATAAATATACCAACGCAAAAAAACACGTCTCTATGGCAGTTACATACGGGCAGACGGACGGACAGACATGACGAATCTATAAGGGTTCTGATTTTTGCCATTTGGCTACGGAACCCTAAAAAACGTTCCTTCCCCAAGTTTTTCATTTTTAAAATTTGTATAGCCCATGTCACTCTGCAAACTGAGACGATTCTAATGATATGTACGTACATACGTCATAATCCGTCAAGCCGTTTGGGCGGTAGCGCGTGCCAAAGAAATACACACGCTTACATACGCTCGAAAAACATTACCCTCATTCTGACGCTTCGGGTAATAAAATTACAGGCGCACAGTCGGCACAGTACCTACATTCTTATAGAGATGGCATATTTGTCTTTGTCTGCGGAATCCTAAAATCGTACAAACCTTAGCAAGTATCTCTTTGAAGTCCTTTACGATGGGCGTTTGTCGGTTCGCCTTGTCGTTATTGTAGATAATCGTAAATCTAGCGCCCGCGTACCACAGCTCCAACTCGTTCAGTGCTGTTCTAATCGTGGCTTCGTTGGACGCCGCCGACGAGATTTTCTGTATTTACAAAGGGTTTTCAAAATCACGATTTTTTTGGCTTTATAAAAACTAATTAAATACGAAAAAGACGTTATAAGACAACATGACTCAAATTGGTTTAGTATAATCTAATAATATTGATATATAAAAAAGTTACTACTTGAGCTAGTTATATACTTAATTGAAAGATACATTTGGCATCTAACAGAGTCATATATAAAATTAAAATCGCGATATTTTTGGCTTTATAAAAACTAATTAAATACGAAAAAGACCTTACGAGAGAACACGACATAAGTTGGTTTATTATAATCTATATTAATATATAAAAATCAGTTACTACTAAGCTAGTTATATACTTAATTGAAAGATATTCATTTGGCACGAAACACAGTACATAAAATTGAAACAAAAACAAAATGAAAGAGTAATTTCAATATACAAACAAAAAATAAGTTACCCGAGGGCCACATAAAATAATTTAGCACTACAAGCGAGCGTTGAACGAAAAAAAAAATAGTGTTCAATATGAGCCAAGCGAATTACGCTTTAAACGATTGTTTCGAGAGTTTTTCGATGAACCATATGAAATATATATTGACATATTTAATAATTGGATATAAAATACTTTTTATCCATTAACCAGCTCGATGAAGTTCTATAGCGGATTCTTAGGCTATTATATTTGTATTGCTGGGTTGTAATTTCAATATAGGGGTTTTCTTGTAATGTATAAAACGAGTTGGCAAAATATCTATACCAATATTTTGAAACACAGAGTTTAAATTTTAAACTAATTCTAAGTTAGTAATTATGAGTTTCCTATTCGATATCGTAGGCTAGTGATATCAAAAAATCGTAATTGGGTACATGTTATTTTCCTTATAAACTTATTAGGTTTCCTTACAAAAAATAATAAAAATATTTCTCTCCTGAGTTATCATATTTTTAATTTATTAATTATTAATAAAACATGGCCTCGCAAATCATACCCATATATATTTCGATATAAAATAGTTACCTGCAATTCTTTCAGCTGCTTTTTAACATTGGCAGCAACGTTTAGGAAATCTTTTAGTACAAGTGTTTCAGGTTTCTTATACTCCATCCCGACCAGACTGAATACTTCCCGCCAGTGCCGCTCCGTGAAGTCTGTCCCACGGACATATTTTAGGGCCGTTGATAAATCCTATACAAATCAATGGCACATTGAGCAAAATTGAGCTAAATCTTATTCCATAAATTTAAAAAAAAAAAACTATTTTGTATTTTCTATTAATGATTACTTCATAATGTCTGTTTCATAATTTCTTCATAATGTTAAAGTTGTGTAAAATTTTAAATTTACATTAAATATTAGTTAATTAAATTAAATTGAAAAAAAGCGACGACTTATATTTGTACTAAAAACCCATGTACAATTTATATTTTTAAAATTACGGTATAAAATTTATATACTCATGAATAACAATTTCTGACAGAGTTCATTTTTAATAAACTATATTATGATCGAAGGAACGGAGCTGTGAACCTTTTTCAAAGTCATCATGAATTCTTCTTGATATTTAGTTTTAACAGCCCTATAGCAAATAGTATTTTTCGGTAAAATGCGATGCGGGCTAACGGCATTGATTTTCTTCTAATTCACTAAGAAGTTCGTGTTGATAAGTATAAAACAAAAAAAAAGCAATTACCGAATACTTATCCAGTTCTTGTTTTATGAAAATGGTAATAATGGTAAATGGTTCTAGTTTAGACGACCATTTCGTTACAAATTCATCCAGTAAGTGTAGCTTCTTTTGAAACACCATCCACTCTTGTTCAGCTAGTAAGGTGTAATCTAGAAACATTGTTAATATAAGTAAAATATAAACCAGGCATCTGTTTTTATCCTTTACAAAAGTACTCATGCTGCTGTATTTTATTTTGATGGATATTTTTTTTCGAAAACAGTGTTAAATAGTTAAAAAAAAAATACTCTATAAAAACATTTTAGCTATAGGAAAGGAAAGTTTCGTGTAAGACACGTTCTAACTTAGTCATGAGGAACATTCGTAGTCTATTTTAAATAAAATTGTCCGCGAAGTGAAGTATTTGAACTTTGGAATCTGAGAGATCCTGTGTAATAAGTTTCCATAACTTTATGGCGTTGATTTCTGAGCCTATTGCCTATAAAATTGGACACTAAAAAAGGGTGTCAAAATAAGGTAATATTGTAGCGAATTGTATATTACAGCATTTGATTAAAAGCATATAGATTAAAATTAGATACACAAGGATTCAAAGGTGTAAAATGAAATACGTGTAAAATATTATAAGCACATAAATATCTGCACAACGCAATTGCTCTAATGTGGACCAAGGGTAGAAAAGAACATTATGAAAGCAGAATCAAATACTGTATACGTAATTTCAATCAATGCAAAATCAATCAGAGTTTTACCTTCATCGTACTCTTTAAGAATATACCAAAGTGTTTCATATTCTTTTTTCAGATTTTCAGCTTCTTTCCATACTTCAGTAACTTCGAATTTCATATTAAACTTCTCACATTCTTGCCTAACAAAATAAGTAAACAAGTATTTAAAGTTTGTATAATTTCAGTTACATTTATTTTGTCTTTTATATGCTTATTTTTATTTATACACATTCCGTACTTGCCAAGAATCGCATGCAACCCACGTATTTCAAATATTAAAAAAAAAAAAACTTATATTAGAAAATTATTTAGGTTTATGCAAACGAGCAGAAAAGTAAAAAAAAAGGAATAATAAATAACATAAATTTAATGATACCTGGCAAGATTTCATACTACTGACAAGAAGTGATGAACTAATATGAAACGTTAAAATATAGTTCGAAATAACCAACATAACTTTAAATTATATCAATTAATAGTTTTTTTATGAATTAATGCATGAAACATGCTAAAAAGCGGTCAAGTGCAAGTCGGATTCCCGCACGAAGACGGACAGACAGCGGAGTCTTAATAATAGGGTTCCGTTTTTACCCTTTAGGTACGGAACCCTAAAAAAATGACTCAAATATAAAAATCCACTTACATCAAGCTATCTCTATCAGCGAGACACTTGTCGTAGTTACCCAGGGCCTCGAACACGGAGTGACATCGTTCCATCAGCCCTGAGTACGATACATCACGGGTGTCTTCGAGCCGCGATTTAGCCTGACTCCAACGAGATGTCCAGGCTTCGACGGAACTACACAGGTTCTCCCATTCACCAGTGAGGCTTGATTTCACTATATCAGCCTATGTTTAGTGAAAAATGTAAAAAATAGTAATATTATTAATAGATTATCGAGCTCCATTTAATGTTAATCTATCAACGACTTTATTTGATTTTTATAGATAAACAGTACAAAAACAATAAAAAAAATAATGTAAAGCTAAAAACATTATCTTAGGCAGTCCAAATACTTATTTTGATGAGATTAACTAGTACTAGTAGTAGTATAGTGTAGTATTAGTTACTGGGACCGACCATTACTTATGTATTTGTTAAAATAATTAAAACCAATGTATATCATTTTAATTAAATGTATTATTAGTAACAC
>DWNE01003294.1:0-16951 GCA_018249875.1 Cecropterus toxeus | reverse complement strand
CGATAAAGGCTTGCAAGATTTTGTTGATAAATAATAAATATTGTATCTTTCACAAACGCCGTTTAGTATAGTAATAAACATTTATATATATATCAAATATCAGTTTAGTTTAGAAATATTGATATAAATTTTAATTTTTTTATATTAATTGCTTTAATGAAAATTTTAATATCAAAGTGGTCCCCTCGGTTGCTTTACTTTGATTTAAGTGGCTTCAATAAGTAATAGGTAGGTATAGATTTTATAAGCGAATTTTTAAGCGTTTACTATTTCAGCGCAAACAATGAAAGCTGTTCTTCTTGTCTAGTGTATAGGTATTCATTAATATTACAGTTAGTTTAAAATGGCGTTCAATAGTATTAAAAACAAAACTATTTTTGTCGATGTTTATCTGTACAAATTGCTAATAACAAAGTAATGTCAGTTTGTTGCCCAACTTCATATGGCGAGGAAATTAAGTCATTCACCTCCATTATTCTATCGTATACTAGATTCGGTAGCGGCTGGGCTTGTCTATATTGTTTTGTTTGGTCTCAAAAAAGGAATTTCGTTATTTTCCGTAGACATGTATGAATTACATTGATTAGTAATTCAAAGTTTCGAATCAGATAACCAAACAAGATAATATAAAAAAGGAACGAACGAAAAACGAATGACCAATATTGAATGAATGTAGAATGGATGAACGAATGAATGAACTAACTGACGAACGATCATACGGATTGTATTTCTACGGACAGACGGACCCGCGCGATAGAACCAATGAAGTCTATATTGTTTTTTGTCTCGATAAATATAATTTAGAGTGATTTATAATAATTTTAAATTACAATTTATAATTCAAAATCGTATAGAAAATAACAAACCAAGATAATATAAAAATGCACGGATGAATCAATATAGAATAAATGGAGTGGATGAACGAATGATGGATTGACGTACGAACGGTCACATGGACTGTATTTCTACAGACAGACGATTAAGCGCGACCGAACGAATAAAAAAAACTAACTGTCAAACGAATGAACCAGCAAACTAACGTATTACAAGTAGTTAAATATGCAAACATAATATATAGCTACTATTAAGGTAGATACTGCCCATACCAATTTTAATTACAGATGAAGCTTGATATAACAGTACCGGATACAATACGGTAATAGCTATTTGTTTTTATAATCGCATCGATCATTCTTTAGCTGTGGCGTTAGTACGTTACATTATCTGTGCTATTATGATATTACTCAATTGCTTTGTTACTAAATTTTAATTATTATATCGATTCAAGCTACATATTATGAAAGCAATGATTAATGCATTACATTTTATTGCGTAAGAAATTTGATCGTAATTAACTAAGCGTAGTAACTTTTTTTTTGGTATGTTGCTATTGTTACAAACCAAAGACAAATCTATTAAACATGTTTTAAATTACTCATTTTTGGTTACATGACTGTTTTTATTATACTTTTATTATATGTTTGTCTGTTTTATTACTTTGTTCTTAAAAATTAGCCGGCACACTTGAAGGTGGTAGAATCAGAGTAGTTCGACCGGGGAAATACCATCGCCACACCTATTTCTAGCGTGAAGCATTTTTTTGCGTTTCGATGGAAGGGTGTGGTTGCCGGCACACTTTTAAATGAGGCGACCATCATAGTCCTCGGGAGTAGCAACGCATTTATGATTGACTTCAGATAGAACCCATGTTTTATTTGAAGTTGCTTACAGGTGTCAATGGGCGGCAGTTACCACTTACCATCAGGTGGACTGCATGCTCGTTTGGTACTTTAATCTGATAAAAAAGAGCAGGAGACGGTATACTTCGTATTTAAAACTAAGTTCGTAATAAAACAAATTATTTCCTCCTTCCTAGCCGCTAAAATCCGCTAAAAGAATGCTTGGTCTCAAACTACTTTTTCATCGTTCAACTATTTAGCGCATTTGATACGCTGCATATTATATTTTAAATTTAAGTGCTTGTACACGTTCAACTTCCATTGAATTCAAATTAAGCGGAGCAAAGCGCTTTTTTATTACACTTCATGCATTTTATTTTTAAAATTTAAATCAGCTATCTAGGTAGAGATTTTTCAAAATGGCGTGTCACAGTCAGCTGTTTATTTATGTAGCTGTAAACATTTATTACTAAGTGCATAAAGAATTTTTTTGATACAACGCGATCAAATAGCGAGACGAATTTGTAATATATTTTTTTATATCAACTATTCATTCTGAAATTATGTCAAAACTAAGTTATTTCTGCGGCTTCACCTGCTTTCGTTATATGAACCAAAGTCATAGGCATCATATACATGTGTTATTTTTGGTGATAAACGATCACAATGCCAAATTCAGTGAAATCTGACTAGTTGTCTTTATGTGAAAAAAAAAACAAAAATGTATATAGTAACATTCTTACAGACTTTTAGGCATTAAAATATTAGTAACATATAGGTAAAGAATCGTTTTGTGCCTTTCTGGAAAAAGTCCAGGATTTTGAGACATACAGTATTCACTATTTATCTGTATGTTTACGGAAATAAATTGTTGGGTATGTTCATGGTTTTGTTGTTCGCTATCTTTTAGCTGTCTGTTTGACAAGACTTTAAAAGCAAATCGTAGTTCTGTAACCGTTACGGCCGATTGGAAGCTGTTAGTTGAAACTGTTAGAGAATAAAAAACTGTAGGAGCTGACTGTAGCTAGCTTCTTTGTAAATGAATTTATTAGTCATAATGGTGCAAATAAGTGTGATATTTTGGTACAATTATAAAAGTAATATCGGTTTATAAAGATCTTGAATATAATCAGAATCTAATATTGAAAATAATAAATCTTCGTAATTTCTTTCAAAGAGTTTATAAGATTATATTATTATACTTAGTTATATCAGAAAACTCATTTTACAAACTCTTTGAAAGAAAATACGAAGTTTACTTAAAATAAATATATCACACAATAAAATAAATACGAGAAATGTTGAAAGGCGATAAATGAACAATTAGTTTCACAAAGTTTACACAAAAACAAACTGCCCTTCTGCCATTTAATCGTTAAAAAGCTAGTGGTTGTACAATTGACTAATACATACCTAATTTTATCAAAAATCTAGAATAATGCCTTTCTATATATGCAGATTAACTTTAAATAAATATATGATTTTAAGCTGATATTATCGCGGAATTGATTCATTTTAATATGTTACGGGTACTCACGATATGCGATTTTGAATTTCTTTTTGCCAATATTTCGACCCAGTTACATGTGGTCACGGCGAAACTGACCTTTAAATAAATAGTTAAATAATATCTTATATTTCAGATAATATATTATTATGTAATATTTTATCAACAAAATTAAATACGTGTCGAATTGTAGAATTAAAGTGTCCATTGTATTGAGTTTTTTATTTTTTTTATATTCATTTTCAACTACTAGTATGTGCGTCTTTTACGATTGAATATATTATTATATAGATTTTAAGCTATTATTAATCCAATCCTTATAAGTAATGTCTTAATTACTCGTAGCCATATCGAATCTTATGTTCTAAATGTAGGCTATCCATATACATGAAATTGGTTTGTGAGTAATTAGCCTATCGTAAATCCCTTTTCCGACTGATGGAGAGAATACTTCCTGCGATGCTTATTGTGAAGTCCACTTTTTATCGTCTTCCGAAAGGATTTTTTTTATATTCATCATTCTTCTTTCTTTGTAGTGGCGAATGACATGACCTCGATCATTGTAGCTGCGTCGAAATATCAGCGAGAAGAAATTCAACAAAAAATGGAAACCGACTTCTGTGCCACAAAAAAGAAAAAAATAATTGAAATATATGTTGGTCTAATGCAAACAAAGTACATACTCGGATAGATCACGTCTACGAAACCAGTCATATTTTCTTATATGAAATATACATATATCCCCATATTATGTACCTTCCAAACTCTATCTGACGCCATAAAATTTCAACAAGACATTTAGCGAAAACTGATTATAATATTTCTTCAAACTACGTTCACCGCACGACATAGAGCGCGTACTTAAGTCTGTTAAAAGCCGCTTACAACCAAATGGGCTGTAAAACAATACCAATTAACAATCAGTACCAACGTCAATTACAAACAGAGCGCATATAAATCTATCACGGAATAAATTTATGAACGAAAGTTATTGGGCATTATCAATCGAGCACGAGCCTCAACAAATGTATGGCCAACAAATAACCCTTTGAAATGACCGCCATTACCATATACAAGTAATGATACTTTCCTTCGTAAGCATTCATTACTGCTACTGAATGTGAACTTAAATAATTTCTCATTCTAAATACGCATTGGACACTTAAATTGCTTTTGGGAACTAATCGTAGTTTCGCTTGGAATTTGCAGCAATTGTTACATTCGGTCGCGTGCCAAGAACTTCTTAAAAGGCTAAGGTTTATAATTTAATTTTAGTATCGGTTTTACAGTGCAATTCTTTTATAAATAGCTAGGTTGCTTGTCTATTGGGTAATCAATGGCTATTATAGACCATTAACATACAATAACTATATATAAATTAACCTTTAAATCGAAACACGTCTTATAATCTATACTATATAATTATTATCTATATTATTATAGAGTTGTGTGTTTTTTTACTGGACTTTTTTAATAATATTCATGTAGTCAACAGATGGTAAGTGGGTTCTGCCGCCCATGGATATCTGTAAGCAACTTCATATAGAACAACGGTTCTATCTTACGTCGATCACAAATGCGTTGCTAATCACTAAGATGGTCGCCTTACACATATATACGTGAGATGCCAACCACACCCTTCCACTGCAACGTAAGAACTGCTTTATATTATAATCATTTTTATATTATTATTTTGACAAACTGTCATAAAAATCATTAATTATATTATTATAAAACCAACTACTTAAAAACATTAAACTAAAACTGAAGGAGTCAACCTTTATAAAGCAATAGGTATTTTAGTTTTAATATATTTAATAATGTTATTTATTACTTTATAGCTATACTTAAATAACTTAGGGGAGAATGGTTTAAAAAACAGAATGGAGAAGATTGGAGGCCTTCGCCACCCGTTAAACAGACACACAAAATACAACAAATGAATAATGAATGATGAAGAAATATTGTCATGTCCGAAAGAAGGGTTATAATATACTTTTTACTATAAAATTCTTTTTTACGGTTTCGTATTTCGAAAGGAAAAAAGGTACCATTATAGACTCACTTTATTGTCCGTCCGTCCGTCCGTCTGTCTATCAAGAACCTTTTTCTCAGGCACGCGTGGACGTATCAAATGATACAGCCGTTTATGACGAAAATTTCCCCTTTCCTACGGGGTACTTCTCTTGAACTTAGAATCTGACAGACTCAGAATGACATTTAATACAAAGCAACGTCTTATAGCATATATATAAAAGAAAAATTGCAAAGACCGTTAATTTAGTTACATCACACATTTTTTATGGACGGTTGCATAGAACCCTCAGTGCGCGAGTTCGACTCGCCTATTGGCCGATTTATTTTTATTAACATACGAGCAGCAAACAAGCATGCAGTACACATAATGATAAGTGCCACTGCCGATGGACATCTGTAAGCATCTTCATATAGAAGTCGATCGCAGATGCGTTGCTACCGAGGAGTAAGTAGGTCGTCTCATATATAACCGACTATTACTTGTTACTTTATTTAAATAAACCCATTATACTTTCTTGGAATACTAAGTAGCCAAACTTATTGCCATTGCCTTTAATTAAGAGAAACAGTGGTTACGTCGGGCGACATACCACAACTTAATTGCACTCCGGGCATTCTAGGCAAACATTAGTATATCGACACCTTCATTAGTGCCCCTACTGTTCTATCGGATTGTAGTTAAATCACGTAAATGTAGATATAAATGTTCAGTATGTTCTCTGGAATACGAATGCATTGTTCCTGGATGCTTGAGGAAAATGTTAGACAATTCTTGCTAAGATTTAGGTACTCTTCTTCGACTTTTCCTTGTTTTCATCAGTTTAAAGGTTATGATGTACATATTACAAAAAGTACCTACTTACGTAATTTATAAATATCAACAGTGTAGATGTGGGATTTAAAAAGACATAATTTTGATAAATTTCTTGATAATTAATTGCTCAATCGTTGCAATAAGGGATCATTATAGACTTTTGGAAATAAACTTTTTGAACAAGTCTTTAAGTACAATCGTCCACCTTCACAACGTTTGTACTTGTAAACTTTACAAAACTCCTGTTAAACTCTCGCAGACATATTAATTTCCATATGATGTCTTTTTTACCACTAAACGAGTAATGAAGTAAAACGTACTTAGATTACAGATTAGTGCGATGATTCTAAAATACCATGATGACCAAGATGTATATATCCATTTCTTTAACACGCTCTACAGATTAAACGGCTTGACGTAAGGTATGACATATTATTAGAATTGTCTCAGTTTACATAGTGACATAGGTTATATAATTTTTAAAAATGGCAACTACAAATAGCGGAAACCCAAGGATAGAATGACGACGTCTTATTACTGAAATAATAATGAAAGTTAGTAAACAGACCGTTCTATATTATTCTATTTTATATATATTTATATATTATAATAATTTTACTTGACTATTTTGTTGCAAAATTATATAAAGCGTTAGATCATTTTACGCAGTCGGTTTTTGTTTTACTATTTTGAACAATGTTACTAGTTTAATATGACATTTTATGTAAATAGTATTTCGACTACTCAGATACTCAACACTCGCACCAAGTGCCCAGGACCGATTGGCAAGGAAATCTACGACGGCTGTATGTAACGTGATACATTCCCATCAATTCCATTCACAAGCCGAGCGTGCCGGGTATCTAAACGTATTATTTTTCAAGGAACGCCAGTAAAAACGTCATAGCTCTCGTTATTATATCGAGATTCCTGTTAGCCTATCGTTTAGAGGCTTGTCGCCTCACCGTTATGGCGACACATTGACAGGAACGATGACAAGCTTGTCATGCTCGGTATTGGAATATTTGCTATGAGTGATTTAAGAAATTTGTAATTAATATATTAAAAAATATATACTTGTAGTATTTTTATAAGAATGAAGTAGCAAACGAGCATGCATTCCATCTGATGATAAGTGGTTACTGTCACCCATGGACATCTGTAAGCAACTTCATGTAGAACAGGGATTCTATTTGAAGTTGATCACAGATGTGTTACCACTCCAGAGAACTAAGATGGTTGGCTCATATAAGTGGCCCACACAACACAGAAATAGGTGTGGCGGTGGTACTTCTCCGGTCGAACTAAATTGGTTTTTCCACCTTGCATTATGAGACAGGAGCATTCTCCTGTATCATTTAAGATTGCGCGAGTAAAAATGAACGAATGAGTCAGTGTACGTACAGCCAAGAATGGTAGTTTTTTTTTAATACAGAAGTAAGAAGCGAACATGACATTCCATTTTATGTTAAGTGGTTACTAATTCATCTGCTGCAGTAAATCTTAGATAATATTATAGTTCTTCTTAGAGTCAGCCACACATGCGTGTATCATTTACCTAACTGTTCAAATCAAAATACAGCAACGCTAATTACTACTGAAAGATAGAAACAGATGCACTTATGCCTCTGGAAACAAACGCCTTAACGCCAATAAGAAAATTTAGTAAAATGAAGACCTAAACTATCCTTGCTTTACAACTAATAGCCTTCAGGCCTGACTAAGCCTTATCCTAATTCGCCACGAAATAGACGAAATTTTACATTTAACTTCCCACGCAGTTTCACCCGCGTTTACTAGAGAACAATCTATCGAAAAACAAACAAACATAGCGTGATGTTATATAGCCTAAAGCCTTCCACGATAAATTTACTATTCAACACCAAAATATTTTTTCAAATCAAACCAGTAGTTCCTGAGATTACGCGTTCAACAAAACAAACTCTACTGCTTTATAATATTAGTATTAGTATAGATTTCCCCAAACAAATCGAAAGTGTTCACCAAATTATCCGTATGTGTGTCCCCGCGTGTCGGTATGTGTCCTGGCGTTGAGTCGTGTGTAAGTAACGCGGGAACGACTGGGATTGAATTCGTTGCATTAGTTATGAGAACTACAATGTTAAGGCGACCGTCCTTAATGTGGCGATTTTTTAAATCTCAGACGATTTTATTACTTCCTTTTGATGATAGCGGCCTCAACTGATTGAGAGTTTTTTGTACATACTGTTACTGTTATTTTTATTGTATCAAAAAGATTATATTATATTACATTCGATTTAGGTAAAGTTTTTAAGATAACTGGGACTAGTTGTTAAAATAACTGGGCTGCCCCCCGACCAGGTGGATCGATGACCTAAATAGCGGAACACCGTTGGATTCAAAAGGCACAGGTCCGGTTGTAGTGGCGCCGTTTAGAGGAGGCCTATGTACAGCAGTGGACCTTGACAGGTTGATGGATAGATGGAAGATCAGCAACGACAAACTCATTAATGCCGGTGATTGGACCTACGACCGTCCTTTTCTAAGATTTGAAGTAGCAAAACGATGAAATCAATCAATCATATATGAATTTGGTAATTATACCAAAACGCTAGAACTGCTTTACGTTACAAAGAGATGCGACTATGGTATCTCCCCTATTAAGAATGCGAAGAAGACAAATAGTTCAATATGAAATGTAATAGAACTCTCGGTGGTAGATATGCGTCAGCATTTTAGGAAATTAGAGAATATAATCTAAATCCATTCCTGTCTGAGACTGTATCTGAAACTGTATGTTTAAAAGAACTTTCCTTATTTTATGAATGCTTTTCAGGACGCTAGGTTATGTGGTATTTTTACCACCCTAACCTCCCCCCCCCAGGTCGTCTTCCTCGGTGCTGCGAAGAGGAATCCGGGATCTCCAAGCGAACATAACCGGAGTCCTTTGAGCGCATCGCTCCATCGGGCTCTGTCCAGATAAACGGCTAGACCCACGGCCCGACTAGTCTTTACAACGGTGTGCGACCACACATACCGCAATTCTTAACGTGCCCATGGGTGCATATGGGTGTGCTAAATTTCATCTAAATTTGTCTAAATATATTTCATCTATATTTATTTATTTTAATTAAATTTATGGTAGTTCTTGCATGAAAACAAACTTTTGCATTCCTATTATTAAGTTGGCATAATTAAACTTTATCAAAGGAAATCCAAAGAATCATTGATAAAAGATATAAAATCACCGGATATAGGAATATTAACGTTGATGAGACACTTATGATTCTACTGAGATCTTCATTAGAGACTGGTTTGCGACTTAGGTTAAATATCGGAGGTCTTCGATGATCTTTACGATCCTCGTAAATATTTTAAATGATCACGTTGAGGTGAAAAGTTGCTTTCATTTATCGCTAACTTGAGCAGAATGCACTTTATGAGCTGAATAGTATTATAAAACATCTCCTGGTCCATTTTGGGTGTTGTAATGTATCCCATGCGTTAATCCAAGTCATAAAATATCTTGCCCCTGCAGTACCGGGACCAGAATATGGCTATGATATCCCCTGCCTGTCGTAAGAGGTAACTAAAAGGGGGCTTCTGGGGTTGCGGTTTTAGGTTCCGAAGTTCTCTGCATAGCGCTGAGGACAGCTACCGGGGAAAAAGGTGGCCGTCCTCTGCGTAAAAAATGACGCTTAAAGCGGGAAAAAATCCACATCACCCAGCGCTTCCCCCACGTTGTCAGGTACCTTCCCTCCCTCGAGGTTTCTCCCTTTAAACAAAAAAAAAATGTGGTAGAACCCGTGTAGGCGGTATGGCGTAAAGCAGTTCTTGCGTTTTGGGCGACGGGTGTGGTTGCCGGCTCAGTTTTATACGAGGCTACCATCTTAGTCTTCCAGAGTAGAAACGCATGTGTGATCGACTTCAGATAGGTCCGTGTTTTATGTTAAGTTGCTTACAAATGTCGTTGGGCGGCAGTAACTACTTACTATTAGATGGACTCCTTGCTCGTTTGTTACTTTAATCGATTTAAAAAAGGGTGCAAATTTTTAAATTAAAAATAATACTAAAGCTAACCTCGTACTGTCTATAAATCGTAATTTTATAATAAATGTCAATGCCAATATAATTATCGTTTTATAACATTTAAGGAAGCGCCTTATTTCGCGTTCACGTTGTCATACCATTTTAAATACTAGAAACGTAGAAAAGTTAATAAAGCGGTCTAGAAAGACATTCTCAACATTGCTATACAAGACCTATTCATAATTAAATGAATGCCTCATTCGTCTTAATTATGGTATAATATGTTGATTAAAAATAGTTTTTATTATCGTGTTAATTAAAAATAATTGACATGATTTATTGTTTCTTTACAATTAACTAGGCGGATAAATACAGGGCAAAGTTGTAAGTTTCTTGTTATTTTCTGAGAAGTTTCATGGGCGAGTTCTATATACTCTTGGTATGGCGTTTATGTGTTTTTTTATGAGCTGGTAAGGTATTTCGCGGTTAGTGCCGTTATATTAAGGGGTTCAAAGAATGAGAGCTATCAAACTGAAAACACACAAACACCTTTTTTTAGCGTTTTAAAAGCAACGTATCTATCTCAATATAATATAATTCGACGTCCCGCGTGGCACCCACGACACAGGAGAAAATCCTAGTGTGGGGCTATGAGTGTAGAAAGCGTCTCTCTTTTAATATAATATCTCGTATATTGCGCGGACACTAGTTCCACATCAGAAGTTATTAAATTCGGAGGTCACAATATCGGTCGCAATAATATAGTTCTAATCATGTTAATACCAAACGCATAAAAATTGTGGCATAATTTGTTAGAAACATATTTTCATGCTATCCGTTTTAAGATTGTGTTAAGAGAGACAAATATGGAATAGAAGAATTGACAAATATTAAACATATCTTATACCATAAAACATACGAATTTTAGTACGACATTCGCAAGGCTAAGAAAAATAATTGGCGATGTAACAAATATTTAACGATATCTCGATTTCTTGATATCGACGTACAGACGTATTCAAGATCTTAACATTATGTACGTAAACATTTTTTTACGGACCCATGCTGCGTACTACGCACATTTATGTGAATGCCAAATGAGTATAATCGATATTATTGATATATACAGAATTTGTATAATAAAAAACCGGCCAAGTGTGAGTCGGACTCATTCAGGTAAAGTTACGTATCATTGTCTATAAAAAACTGCAATTAGTTACATTAAAAACATTAAAACAAAAAACCGACTGCTGAAAACGATTTTTTTTGTTCATAATGAGATGTAATTAAACGCCATTGGTTCATTAAAATGATACATGAGCTTTGCATTTCTTAGAGGACGAAATTTTATTTTTGGGGCAGATGTGGGGTTCAATATGAGCTTAACCTCAAGTTTGTGGGGTTGCCACCCTTGTCCCCCAGCCGCCATCTTGGAAAAAGTGTGAAAAACTTGTTTCGCGATGTCTAAGATGCTATGCGTCTTGCAAAAAAATTGAAAAGTCATTATTTGTAGCAAATTATTTTGCTTACAACTAATGACAACTTATAACTTGACACTTAACAACTTATAACTTTGCAACTATGTATTCTGGGCTGAGTTTTTTTAGACGGGTTGTCTATTTGCAATATATTTTTTGACATATTTAATCTATACTTCTATACTTATATATACTTTTATTTATATTATAAAGCAGTAGAGTTTGTTTGGTTGAACGCACTAATCTCATGAACTACTGGTTCGAATTGAAAAAATATTTTTGTGTTGAATAGTCAATTTATCGAAGAAGGCTTTAGGCTATATAACATCACGCTATGTTTGTTTGTTTTTAATAGATTGTTCACTAATAAACACGGGTGAAACTGCGTGGCACAGCTAGTAGATATATGTATATGGTGCTAGTGTCACTAAAGAATATATGAAAGAGTGTTGGCTTAGTCTCTCGCTAGCAAATATAAAACGAGCAATAGGCAAACAGTTATAGATCTATTTAGGGTTTTTCGAAAATCAAGAAAAAAGTTAGAAACAATCACACACCGAAATTTTATTGAAATCGGTTGAAATGTCAACGATGAGTTTGTATATACGACTCATATTTGTATCAGAAAGATAAATTTTATTGTAAATAGTGGATCTTTATAATTTTATAACAATATTACATAAAAAATAGTATGAAAAAAATTATAAAGCTTTAACTCTTTCGACACTCGTAACCCACTTCAATTTGTACTATGTTGTGAATGCCATGGTCACACATAAATACACAAATATCCATATATAAAAATCATTATTTCGATGTCTGTGTGGACGGGAATCGAACCCGAAACCTCTACGTGTCCAACCGGTATGGTGACCGTTACAACGCTTAAAACAAACAAATAATACGATAGCAAAGCCTAGTTAAATCTAAACCAACTATTGTCATAAAAGGTCGTA
This sequence comes from Cecropterus toxeus, assembly GCA_018249875.1. Lineage (NCBI taxonomy): Eukaryota > Metazoa > Arthropoda > Insecta > Lepidoptera > Hesperiidae > Cecropterus > Cecropterus toxeus. The sequence continues at coordinate 4,469 of DWNE01003294.1, read as the reverse complement.
ATTACAAACTTCGCAAAGTGGGTAGTTGGAAAAAAGTTCCATTGTGTGAACACAAAGGTTTGTTAGCGTTTTTACTTAAAGGATATTAAAATTAAACTGTTATGAGGGTGCGTGGGATGTGGAGAGCTAGCTTAAGGCTTTTGCGGTCTTCATAAAACATTTTCAGAGCTCTGTAAAGCTTTAAAAATAGGCCCTGACATACTTTTGTTAAGTAATTTTTCTACGAGATTAACATGAACAATTTCTGAAGTTATTCGCCATTATTCTTTTGGACATGTCAGAAGTAATTGGTAAGGAGTAATTGGCGTGGAAGTATCGGAAAACATGCGATAATTGTAATTATCGATAACATTTACATTAGCTTTTGCATGATGTAACGTTTTCTTTTCGCCAACTTTTGGCGTAGCTCGGAAACTGCATACTTATAAGAAGACCTCTTCTTCAATATCGAATTATTTGAAAGCCTACTTTGACTGGGTCAATCCTCCCCCCTCCCAGATCGCGAAACGAAAATCGTACATCTGCTAGTATCTTTAACTAATTCCAAATTTAAGTCCTGTATGAGAAAGGCTAAATGCGTTGTCACCCCAGAGGTCCAAATTTTATCCATTTTACTATCCTAGCTACTAATATCCTACTAATATTATAAATATGAAAATTTATGCATACAGATAGTATATGACCTGGATTAACACATGAGATACTTATTAACGTGATAAACGTGACCGTAGCGGGCGGTGTTAGGGAAATAAGCTAGTCGGACCATAAGTGTACCTACTACTAACTTTAAACATAACACAGTTTTAACACTATTGTATACTTTTCTACAGTGGAATTAATAAAGAAAAAAATTATATATAAACATTTAAAAACATTTAAATTAAATTTATTTTAGCGAATTAATTTTGTACCACAACCGCATTCTATAGACCACCGCAATACAGCCTTCTGTTTATGTTATAGTGACCGCATGATAGCAGACGAATACACAAACCGCGTTATTGGATTCATATGTGACAGTGAGCGTGTAGCCTAATTGAAACTCGGCATCTCAATCGAGAGTCCGAGGTTCGAATCCTAAGCATCACAGATTTATTTATAATTATGCTCGTATTAGAAATTATTTTTTAAACAAACTTTACGGTTATGGAGACGTGGTGAAGAGAGTTCTCTAATAAGTTATATAAAAAGTATTTTGCATGTTGTATGCAAAGAAGTTGCAAAGAAACAAGTATTCCATCTCAGTCCTCGAGAGTGGCAACGGATCTGTGATCGACTTCAGATAGAACAGCTGTTCTATATGAAATAGCTTACAGGTGTCGATGGGCAGCAGTATCCACTTACCATCAGGTGGACTACACGCCCGTTTCAACATTATAAATAAAAATTCAATTACAAAATCACTTTAGCCACTATGGACTTATGCCGTTAAAACACGAACACTATTTACTATTTCCTTACTATCAAGGTACCTGGACAGGAATTCAAATCAGGTCAGACTCAAAATTCTCCCTAGCGACGCTTTAGGCGGCCTGGCGCTTGTGAACTACGATACTTTGTAAAGTACAACAAGAAATTTGAGATTCCTTCAGCGACTTAAGACGTGATCTTTGTGCTTTGCATATTTTAATTCTTCATCTCGCAACACTTGGAAAGCTTTTTAAGCTACATACAAACTTACAACTTTATGCTTGTCTAAAAAAAGTCAAACATGAAATGATGCATGACATGATCCGCGTGGCTAAGCGGTTACCATACTGATATGACACGCAGTGGGTTCCGGGTTCGATCCTCGGCCAGACGGAAATGTAAATGATGAGTTTAGATTTCTGTTCTGGGTCTAAGTGTTTGTGTATTCGTCTTTGTGCGTCCATGGCACCAACGACACAGGAGAAAATCCTACTGTGGGGCTATGTGTAGAAAGCGTTTATGTTATTAATGTTTATGTTATGCAAGCTGTTAAGGATGATGAAGATATTGAAAGAGAACGGAGAGCATTGTCAGTGAGGGTTAATATGTTGGTTCAAAGGTTTGCTCGTTGCTCAATTAAAGTTAAAAAGACATTATTTAATGCATTTTCAACATCCTTTTACACGAGCAGCCTTTGGACTAACTTCACCCAAAAATCTTACAATGCTCTTCGAGTTCAATTTAATAACGGCTTTAGGATGCTGATGGGGCTACCAAGGTGCTGTAGTGCGTCAGGGATGCTTGCAGAAGCACGCGTCAACTGTTTTCACACGATAACACACAAAAATGCAGCTTTCTGATGCATCGTGGCCGGGAGAGCTCCAACAGCATCCTGACCATGATGAATGAACGTTTTGATTGTCCATATATATATTAATCATTGCATAAAAATGCATATGAAAAAACATTGTTGTATTGTGTATTGTATTGAATGACATAAAAACGTGTATCGATGAATTTTAAAAAGTATCATAAAAATGGACAACATACCGGTCTGACAAGCAAAGGCCAGATCCCGGCCAGACAGATGATGAATGACGAATGTAGATATCTATTCTGGGCATGTAAAGCTGCAGCCCTTTAGTTCCATACGCAGTAATAAAATGAGCATAAATAAGCTAATGTTTGTTAGCAAGAAAAACAATGTGGGTCTTTGAGAACTTTGAAATTTTATAAATTATAGTTTTTAAGTCTTCAGTCTCGAAAGGTTTTCTTTTTATACTTAAACCTAACGATAAGGCATACGTTCTACCCGATGGAAAGTAGATACCGTCACATATGGACATTTGCAACACTAGAGGAGTCGCCAATACACGCTTGCTACACTCATAGCCCCACGCTAGGACTTTCTCCTGTGTTGTGGGTGCCATGGACACACAAGGACGAATACACAATGAATCGCCAATGAATCGCCGACCCCTGGTCTAGGTGATTGCATATTCCCTTTTGTGTATATCCATGCCACTCACGATATAGGAGATAATCCTAGTGTTAAAAAAGCGTTAAAACGTTAAAATTTACCAAAATATTATTCATATCTAAATTAAAGCTAGTTTTTATCCCAATTTCAGGTCCAGTTGCAGCGAGACCACAATCATTACCTATCGGGCTTGGATCTCGCAAGATTAAGTCCGGACCGGTTGAAACGACTTTAACTAATGGATGCCATCCTCTTGCACTTTTCACACGAGGAAACTAAGTGAGGATGAGATGGGAAAGTAGTGATGTAACGAGTAGAAAGCTGTTTTTTACAAGACTGCGTCATGAAGGTAATCTTTTACAGGCTTATGTATGTATGTGTATTTTCTTGACACACTCTACAGCTTATACTGCTTGGCGGATTTTAACATGGGACGTGTTTTTAGATTTGTCTCAATTGTCAGATTGGCTTAAGCTGTATAGTTTATAAATATGACACTTGCGAAAAAAAAGAAAAGGGAAAACACTTTTTTATAATAACAGTAAGAACGATTTCGGGAACTACATAAGTGTTAAAAGGTATACATTATTAAAAAAAAAAAAACAATAAGCCTAAGGTTTATTGTTTTTTTTTAACCTCAAAGTTTTTTTTAATAATTTGTGGGATTATATTGTCTTGGCACCGCGATTTCATACAATGTTACGATTCAATTCTGCCTGAAGAATTTATGTTTTTTCGCTTCTTCGTGGTATTTCCCTGATCCCACATTGGTTCTACCACCTGGTATAACAATATAACTTTAGGAAACGCTTTCTACACACATAGCCCCACAGCAGGATTTTCTCTGTGTCGTGGGTGCCATGGAGACGACTACACAAAAACCCAGACCTAGAACAGAAATCTAAACTCATCATTCATATTATTAGTAATTAGTAATATATATATTTTTACTATTTTACTTAATATGTTTGTTCTACAGTAAATAATGTTCTACAGTAATAATCTGCTACCCTTCGCTCTTATCAAAGAGTAGGTAATTATTATGCTAATCTTTTATTAACAACAATACCTCTGATCAAACAGAGATAAAAAGAAAATTTTCAAAAATTGAAGGACAAACACAGAAGCCCTCTCGATAAGTCGCAGTTGTAACCCTTTTGCTTTAAAAACATAAAAGAAGCCCTTCCAACCCCATCCAGTCAATTGCCACTTATTTCCCTACGCAATTAACGCAATTTCCCTCTATAAATGAAAAGCGAAAATTAAAAAAAAATACCATTTGCAAAATTAAGTGTCCGCGGTAGCATAAAAATATTTTTTACATATTTTTTCAATTTGACATAGTCAATGAGCATGCATGCATGCATCCTTATGGCATCTAGTAATATATACGTAATAATAATATTACGCATATATTACTAGGCAAAAAGGGACCGCGGTCCCTTTTTGGAGCGGTCCCTTTTGACCAACGACTCCTAGATGTATTACGTAACTATAAAGTTAGATACAAAACATCATAAGATGATTACTGCTTTCATGGACATCCATAGTCAAGCCTGTAAAGGATTGGAATGGAATT
>DWNE01003293.1:0-16952 GCA_018249875.1 Cecropterus toxeus | reverse complement strand
AAGTGAGCCGGCAACCACACCCTTCCACCGAAACGCAAGAACTGCTTCACGCTAGAAATAGGTGTGTCGGTGGTACTTCCCCGGTCGAACTACATTGGTTCTACCACCTGGCAACCACTTCCAAGCTAAAAACATGTTAATACGACTAGGAGTCAATTTTGTTACTTCCTCCGTGTCTGAACCACACCAATATCTGTCGCCGTTCCCACTAATGATGCTCACACATTTAATAATGCCGACTCTGTCACGGTACGTAATGCTGTAGCAATAAGAACTAAACGTAAAGAATAACGAGACATAGCCACTGGTCTCACCGCCAGCGATGCTACAAGTGAGTTTCGACCAAATGTCAAAATAACGGCTATTGAATGAATTGAAAATAATAAATTTCTTCTCTCTATTAGAATCTTCTATCACTATGTATATCACTGGTTTTGATTACAAACAAAAAGACAAGCATACAAGTGCCCAAATTCTACTACAAATATATTTTAACGCTTAATTTTGTCTTATCATGGTAAAATAGCTCTTTTAATAATATTATTCACCACTTACATTTATTAAAATTGATTCTTTAACGTTAACACTTACTAAATGATACACCTGAACAAATTAAATAATAAACATTTATACAAAAAGGTCATGTACCAACAATTAAAAGTATCTCAGAAGACGACAACGTCATTCTTTGAATCTTTATCATACCTAAATCAGACTAAAACATAGCAGAATGTCTAATGCTATTAATGTATAAAGAAGAAATAAATGTGACAGTGGTGCTCTCCGGTCAACCCGCTTGAATACACCTTTCAGATCCTTTTGATGTCAAACATCTTGCATTTATTTATTTTTGCGCCATCTATACATAAATTGTTGTAACTATTAAGTATCCAACAAAACTAAGCGAGCTGTGGTGTTATTTAGACTTAGTGCGGGCTACTGTTTGTAGAGTTTGTATTTTCATACTGCTATATATTTACTTTCTGTCACAATCTTGTCTTGTACGCATATTACTTGCACGAACACGATGTTTCACATCTGCCAGGCTTCCGTGACGACATTTTTTTTATTTGCCTAACCATAACTTGTAATGTGGAGGACCTAAAATAGCACACTCTTTCTGATGATGTCGTCGGATACCACTGAAGGACACAATGTAATGATACTATTGACATAAAGCCCATTTGGAAAAATATTTAGCCAGCAGTAGACTTCAAAGGGTTGATTTTTATCAACCCTTAACTAACTAACTATAACTTAAGCAGGCTTTGAAAGGTATATACACATATTATTTTGAAAGTTATATAAGACATAGAACATAATGCGATACACGCTTCCCAATACCAATTAATAGTAAGACAATCACCTTATGGAGGATAAAGGAAGAACACGCGTCGACCGGGGAGTCAAACCCGCACGTGACACGCAGACGAAATGCCATGATCGAAACGGCCATCCCCACATAAAATCAACTTTAACAGAATAGACGTAAAGACTAGCAATAAATAGACATGGAAATACACCACGGTTTGTTTATGATTCTATATCTGAAACATAGGTACGTGACGCGCAAGGAAAGATGTTCCAAAATAATAACAAAAACTTATGGGACATAGATGTTGATACCGAGATGACATATTCCATTCCAAGTCTTAGGAACTCAGGACACCGCATATATTGTTGTAACGATCAAATAGTTTAGTTGATATGTGTACATATGTGAATACTCGTGAATAGTTTTATAGTTGGGGAAATAGACATTATTGATGAGAAACATCGATAGGTGTAAACATGATTGTTGGCGTGGCGAGGCTTACCGTGGCGACGAGTTCGCCACACATTACTCACTACGATATATAAACTGTATAATTGTATATATACCATTGGTATACCATACATACTTAAGATTTTTATTCAATTTTCTTTTCTATTTCTATTGAACAGTCACAATTTTCTGAAACAAATTCGTCATTTTTTGATATTTTCATTTGCTATGATAATTAATTATTTTATTTAATTATGATGGTGAATAATCATAATTATTTTAGTAGATAGTAGTATGGTAATTAACATAAAACTTTAACATTAGTTCACAAATTATTAGTTTTTAATTTACATTGGGGTCAGTCATTTCCCAGATCGGGTTGAAGTTATAAAAGCAAAATTCACGTATGCGTACTAAATGACTTGTGAACGATTAAGAACACAAGGTTGTGCAACGTCTCATAGAGACAATATATGCCAAAGAGATGTTTGCCTACCTGTACTTGGTCAGCTACTATGGCTACGGCGTAAACCTTATTTAAAGGTAAGTTTGTGTGGATCAGTAAAAGGTTTATGATGAGTAACTAAGGATGCAAAAATACATTTTATTTACGTGTTCATACATTTAACTTAACCTATAAATGTAAATTAATGAACATAATCAATAAAATATGAAACAATGCAGTGACCATGTTAAAACCACAATGCTCGTTTCATATTTGTTTTTATCAGAGTGGTAAACTATCATGCAATTTACCTTATAGTACTCGTAATTCTGTAATCTGTAAGAAACTTCATATAGATCAAGGGCTCTATCTGAAGTCGATTACAGATGCGTTGCTACTCCCGAGGACTATGATGGTCACCTCACTTATAACCACACCCTTCAACAGAAACGCAAGAACCCCTTCGCGCTGGACTTCCCCTTACTTTACATAATCATACATACTTAAATTCAAACTATACAAAATAGAAACACACTCCAAGTACTATCCATTTAGCTCTTATAAATAAGAACAAGTACAGCGTTTAACGTAACACTAAATTTTAGCTCTAAACTCTAAAAGGAAAACCAGGCTCGCTTCCCGTCCAAAAAACGATCGCTTACAATCGGAATCGTTTAAACGACCCTCTTTAACCCACTGTAATGGGATATAAGTTAACCTACTGTCATACCACCGACTGACGTCATGGTTTGATATGCTTCGTGAGAAAATTTTGTTTATGAAATTCAAATGGTAACGATTCATCTTAATAATATATGTAAAACTTCAGTGATCAGCCCTTTGAACATTATTGAACCGTTGATTGGATACAATTTAAAGGTGGTAAAACTCTTCATGTTTCGATTCCTAAAGCCACCCCTATTTCTGCCTAATAATTCAGTTATGTTCTGGTCGGGTACTCGCGATACACGGTGATAACTTTTTACTAACAATATTTGGCGTGGTTTTGGATAGTAGTGACACCGTAATTAAAATCGCATGCATCGCAAATGTCGTTAGTAACCGTTTCATAAGAAAATTTAAAAATTTCACGATTAAATTAGTTTAAATCATATACCTAATTACTTACCGTCTTTTTGGCGAAAACTCGTCAATCGTTCGTTATTCGTCAATTTTATAACAGAAGAAATAAGTTATCGTAGTCTCACATAACTACCATCTTTTTGGCGAATACTCGTCCATCCATCCATCAGCCTTTCGAAGTCCACTGCTGGACATATGCCTCCCCTAAACGGCGCTGCTCCAACCGGTCCTGTGCCTTCTGAATCCAACAATACTCGTCAATCGTTCGTTATTTGTCAATTTTATAACAGAAGAAACAAGATATTGTAGTCCAAGCCATTGCTGCTTAAATTTAAATCGCTTCTACAAGGACATCGTTCATCGCTGTTGATGAGACTCGGCTTCAAAAGAAAGGCAAGTTGCGTCGCGAGCCAAGTTTTGTTTCTTAAAACGTCAGGGACATTACGTTACATGTCGGACGTGGAAAGAATTTAGGTTGACTTATCTAATGCTATTGTAATGTACTTTAGCGAGTTGTGGTAAGGCGGATTCAGGTATAAAGGGATATCGCTGTGATATATTGCCGTGTGTTATAGTTTGAGATGTTTGTTTATAAGGGGACCTATTTGCAGTTAGTACGTACAATGTGTATTTGAAATGTTTATTAGATGTTTTTGTTCGACTACTTACAACCTGCGTGGTCGAGCGGTACTATACCGGTCTGACACGCAGTGGGTTCCGGGTTCGATCCCCGGGTTTAGATTCTGTTCTGGGACTTGGTGTTTGTGTATTCGTCTTTGTGTATCCACGACATAGGAGAAAATCCTTATGGGGCTAAAAGAGTGGAAAGCGTTTTTTATTTAAGATTGAAAGATATGATTATTAGAGGTGGAAATGTAGTACCCAAATACGTCGTCGTGAGTAAAACTCCAATTAAAACACGGGTTCTGCCCGAAACTTGGACCTGTTGGCCTTTACATCTTCATCGGGTTTTTCATGAAGATCACGAAGCTCAGCCAGAACTAGAAGACTATGGACTGATAACGAAAGATGGTGTTGTTTCCCGTTACCGTATTCCTTGACCTTCTTTACTAGAGCGAACTTTCGTGGATTCAACTATTATTGACCGCCGCCAAAACTCAGACTTCTTCATGTACTAAATGTGATAGTAATGCTTTTCCAGACGTAATGGCATCTATATTATCACATAGAATTATGGTTTGTATTCTGTGTTTACACTGTGGGTGTGTCACATGTAATCCTAAAGCTGGAACTCTAAAGTATAGCAATAGGTTAATTATGATATAAGCAAAGTTATTATATTCTACCGCAAAGTGAGTTAATAGGGGCTGAATATTTATAATATACAGTAAAAATAGAGATCTATAACAAAAATAAAGAAAACTGAACAATCCTAAAATGTTAAACATTCACATTTTTCTCTTTTCCTAATACACGTGCTACAATTCATAAAACTTTTGAACGTTTCTGAAATATATTTCTAGCGCCAACGCAAATCGCATTTGTCTCCGCTGCAATAAATCTGTATTATCCATGTGGAAATATATCTTTATCGATAGCAATAACATATCTTACGAAAAAGATACATTCTTTCTTTTAAAAGATGCAAACCATTTACCAGGTGGCACGGTCGAACTACATTCGAACCAATGTAGTTCGACCGTGGGGGTACCACCGCCACACCTATTTCTAAAGCATGTGGTTGCCAGCTCATTTGTATATGAGGTGTTTGTTCATTTTAGAAGTAGCAACGCATATGTGATCAATTTCAGATAGAACCCCTTTTCTATATTAAATTGCTTACAGATGTCCATGGGCGGCAATAATCCCTTACCACCAGGTGGACAGTATGCTCGTTTGCTACTTCAATCTGATAAAAAAGCTAAAGAGCACGAGAGCAAGAGCATGTAGCCACTGCTGCCCACGTACATCAGTGACTAACTCCATACAGAACAGGCTTGAAACCTGGCACCAGTCACATGTGAAAGACAAGCATCAAGAGTTTGTGGCTTAGCGCTGCAAGTGTTTCATTAGCGATTAAATACGTTTTATGTGTCGCTACAAATTGTACTGACACTTGCAGCGAAAAGTCATTGTTTTATGGCTGTGCAGAAAGATAATTGCCTTGTATACGAGTGAGCCTGCATCAATACATGTCCAATTAATCGAAATACATAAGGTGCTCGCTGCTAGAAATAGCTGTGGCGGTGTTATCTCCTCGTTGAAACTAAATCTGTTTCTACGCTTTAAATCTTACAAATAAATTGAAAAGCCAATGTTTGGTTGCGTTTTAGAAGAAAACAACTCCCCGTTACTGCATATACATCTTCTTGAGTTATCAGCCCCGGAATCAAGTCTCCCAGATTCTTCCATCAGGCCATATCCTCCTGTCGTTGTACAAAATGTGGAATATTTTTCAGAACGTCAACTCGCGGTGTTGGTCGCCGCAAATCGAATTTGTCTCCTCACAGTTGAGCCAAATCAATCTGCATTATCCCGGTGACGATAAATGGTTGGTCTAAGTTAGGAGATATCCACGTTTTTTGAGTATTTTTGACTTTTACCCATCATTCTTTTTTGGTTCTCTGATGGGACATAGCCCTCCCCTAAATGAATCGAATCTAATTTAATCTGATCTGAGCGGTTTCTCGCTATCTTCAGGTCATCAGTCCAGCTAGTTGGGACACGACCTGTCTTACGCACATAAAACATAAATTTTATATTACGACTTAAGTAATGGACAATTACAAATAGCGAACTTTAAATTTAGATTCATTGAGATACATGTTCTTATGGAATGGCATGGAATCCATAACAAAAATGCTCACATGATCGTTATTATCAGTATTAATATCTGTTTTAAAAGTAACATCTGTTTAAATAAACGTATGTTCTGTGAAAAAACTCTAGTCTTCGATAATATAAAAAATACCAATTACTCGATTCTTACTGTATTCAATTGTATTTTTTCTGATGATTTATGACTTTTTTATTTATTCATTCATTTAATTGCACCTCTATATAAATCAAACAGTTGCCATAGGGCAAACTTAATGCCTGATGGAATTATCTGCCAGTATTTCAAATTAGTTGTAGATGTACAGAGGTTACAATAACAACTTTACTGCAATAAAACTGTACTTTCTATAAATCGCTCTCATCAACAACTTGTGCCACATGACACTACGTGTCGAAAGCCGGCTTGAGCGGCGCGATTTCTCAGGATTTGAGAGAACGCCTCAACTTTAAGTCACGCACTTTAAGAATGTTTACACTGCGGATGTCAAGGATTTCAGTTCTGGTAACGACAGTGAAATAATGCCACCGATACATATCTCCTATACCTATATAGACGCTAAGTCCAATGGTTATGGCTGTAAATTCATAAGAAAATATTGCGCTGATTTATAAGTACTAAGTAAAATAATGGAACGACAACATTTTATAAAATAAATACTACAATTTATAATTGATCTATTAATTTATCATAATACGATATTTCTCTATATTTTAAAGTGTCAGCTAATTTAATCTAACAATTAAAATCTCTAAATATTTCTAGTCACCTAAAAATATATATAAAAAAATGCAGACGAATTGAGAACCTCCTCCTTTTTGGAAGTCGGTTAAAAATGAGATGGTGTATGTTTGTTAATTCGTCCGATTTAAATGAAATTTGTATGGATGTAGGACATTTACCTGGTTACTTACAGGCTACTTTTGATGTCGATATTCAAAGTACCGGTAGCGAAACACGAGAACTTCAGCTAGTGAAATATAAAATAACAGATGGGGCTCTTCAAGAAAGGTGCAAAAAGACCTCTCCTTCAGAGCTAGCGATGCATTGGCTACTTCTGAATTGGTGATGCATATGTTCAAAGCGACGGTGAATACTTTGTATTAGGTAGACAGTCTGCATTATCATTAGATACACCTATATTTAAAAAAATTAAAAAAAATGTAGTGATGTTTATCCCGACATATTTAACTCTCTAAATAAAAAAATGCGCAATTCCAAAATACAATTTTCGTAAAAATAGCCTGCGTAAATACTTACGTATACAATTCCATAATTAAAGGAAAAATGTAGCCAATATCAGTAAGGGTGTTAAAGAAATAAAGAGACGCTAAGATTACAGGTACTCAGGGGTTGTAAACCATTTGTCCGGATCAACGGCTTAAGGTGAGATTGCCAATATCCTGTGCTACTTTTATACCTAATCAAGAGAAATATCCTGTTGATTGGTATTTTTTGGAATATTTTATAGTTAAATTAGATTTTAATAGTACCTTAGTCAAATTATATATTTAACATTACCAAAATTAATGAAAAGTTAATATATTTTTTCCTTATTACATTTATTTTGTAATAAATTTGTAAACTTTTTATAGAAATTTATTATTGAACAAATATATTAGAATAAAAATAAAATTAAAATTGTAAAGCTCCAAAATACTCTCTTCAAACTCCTACTCCGCTCCAAAATTCTGAGAACACTTTTAAAACTAACTAATAGAACTAAAATACATACTTTAAGAGAACTTTTACAAGACAGTAACTGAAACGAAAATTTAAAATACAATAAACATATATCATGTAAAAGACTTATAACACAATCCAATAAAATAAATACAAACCCCATATTATTTATAGGATAATCTGCAAACACTGTATAGCTCATATTCGTCGTGGTGGATAATATTTGTAATATTGCAATTTAAGCTCTGCAATAACATATATTGCTCTTATCATTAGACTGTATTGAAGATCGAATTAGTTTTGCGTGGGAGTGTTACGGCTTCTTAGTATGCCAGACAGAAGAGACGATTGGTAAGGCTTAGTTATCAAACGGCCTTCAATGCACGAACATTTATCTTTAAGATCAGATATTATGTATATCATTCTCGAGACAGTCAAGCTCATGCATTGCGCATCTTCTGCTTGACTGTATTATACGCAAATAAAAATTATGGTACACAACTCCTATATATTATACTTGTAATTAAACATATTTAGTCCATTACTTCGTATAAGGCGTATCTTAGTCTTCGGGAGTAACTTCAGATACAACCTCTGTTCTATATGGGTTTCATATGTCCATGGGCGGCCAGTAATCACTTACCATCACATGGACTACATGCTCGTTTGCAACTGATAAAATAATTAGGAAAGCACATAAGATATCTGAAGTTTTTTTATCATATCGTGTAGATTACGATTACACTCAGACGATCATACTAATTAGCTTTAGAAATTTAATTGAACCACATTATTTAATAAAAAAAAAAAACACACAATTCTAATTAAAACGAAATTCTAATTCTGAATCATACACTTTCTTCTTTAAACTATCCTGCGAATAAACAATAGATAGTACGTATTTTAACAACTGTATAAATTGTTTACTGAAAAAGAATTTAAATTGCAGAATTGTTAAATGTAAAAATCAGAATCCTATCGTTAACATAATGTTATACTTAAAATTCGAGGCACCTAGTTCATAAACAGAATCACATCTGATTTACTGCTAACTTTATTAGGTTTAGGAACCTACAGCAAACTGCCTACATTAAATTTTATGGGTCATTCCCTAGATTTTTTATTGAAGACAATAAGGGGGCATAATAAAAAGGGAATGATGAGCTCACAGGGAAATAACGAAGTCACTGGCGAAAACCGTAAATTTTGCCATAAACTTCTTTACAATTCTTCATTTTCTCGTTCTGCGAAGGAAGGATTTTGTAACTGAATACATTGGTTTTACGTCGTTTAGATGTTTCCTTTTCATACGGTATCATTTCAAACATAATTCAATGTTCGTTATAATGAAATAAGATCGAAAGGTGTTCTCTTTATTGTAAAGGCGATTTTGTTGTATACAAAATAACAAAATGTCTGTATGTGGATTTTGTGAATAAAAATAAAATAAATACGTGTGGCAATGGTAAGCGATCCCGGGAAAACGATCGACGATATGTGTGGTCGCGTACCATTGCAAAGAGCGGTCGAGCCTGATGGAGCAACTCGCTCAGTTCTGGTTGCGTTCCGCTGGAGATGCCGGAGTCCTCTTCGCAGCGCCAAAGACGGCCATATATGTGACTGTGATGCCACTGATGTGGAACCACGCAGGGTGATAAAACCATGATTTTCAATTCTATCTTCCATTTCAAAATTCGGTCTAAAATTGGAGTAATCGCTATCGATTACTCCACTAGTCTGCTCACTGGTCATATTGAGTGCGGATAAATTTAGCGGCGTCGCCGAGGGATTTCGCGGACCATTGACTATACCCCACACACGTTGAATTGCGTGTTGTATATGGTAGGTATTTACTGTGGCTAACACCACTAAAATTCTAGTTATAACCGTTTAAACATGGTACCCTTTTGGTATTCACTCCTTTGTACCCTCAGGTTTTTGAGGTTTTCTGTGAATATAACATACTAAATTTTGTGAAAGTCAATTTTGACGATTAATTTTTTTTACATCACCCATGACACGGATCCTAGTAGAACCTTAATTGTAGAAATCGGTTCTCTTTTTTATTTATTACGATTTGTGTAAAAATTATTATGTTTAGAGATTGCTTATGATAAATTTGCTTATATTTTGTTTTTTTCTCGCTTCCGATTCTTCTGCTCTGTGAATATAACGAACGTTATATATTATGTCCTAATATAATGGTATTTAAATAAATAGTAAATCCCTACTTTCGTTGTCTTAGTTTAACAGATTGATTGAACAATGATTATATTACCGAAGTGTATGGTTACGAATGGCTTCTTGTTGTCAAACGTACTGGATACTAGGTAGTTCTATATAAAAACGCACCAAACTTTCCTATATTCTTATATACTACTTAGTTGGGTAAGTAAACACTCGATTTCTTGCCAACTCTCCCATCAAATGCATATAGTTTCAAATCTGAGCGCACGGTTGTAGTGCGGAGAATACGCGGAGGCGATAAAATTTATTGACACCCATGCGACATCTGGTGCCTCCCCACTTAAGTGTGTCGTAAGCTACGAGATTAAGCGAATGCTTATACTTAATAAATTAAACTTTCATTATTCATATTTTACTTTTGATCATTCAAAATATTTAATCAAGAGGTGGTGAATAGCAGAAAAAACATAAAATATAATAACATAGAATATAACATAAAATATAACCAAATCCTTTTTGACATATATCTATACCATTACTACCGTAAAACACTTCTTGCGTTTTGGTTGAAAGGTGTGGTTGCAGGCTCAATATTATATGAGGCATTCTGTATGATTTTATTAAATTTATTTATTTTCCTAATTAACACAATACGAACATAATCATATCATCCGCCAAACTAGAAAAGCAGACGCAGCGCAGATAAAATTACCATGAGCCGCAGAGACCATTTACCATGCACCAGCTCACTTGCAATTTCAATAAATAACAAAAAAAATTAAAACCACAACATTTATTTTACAACAAAATTTTTTTGACCAAATAAAGTCTAACAACTAAAAATACATTACCTCTCTCTCTTTTACCTTATACCATCAAACGAAAGATGTACGCAAACCGTTTCAGGGTACCCACTCAATATTCAGAAGAATAAAACCCCTCCATTCCATTGTAACCGTGTACCTAACTTCACTTATCTTCAACTTTTAAACAATGATTTAAATGCATAGAAAAATAGTATTGAAATTTGAATAAATTATTACCATATCTCCTTCATTAAACTATGTTTGTGAGTATATTAAGCTGTTGACTCTGCTTGGTACTAGACTATTTGTTGGGAGCCTTATGACAATTATAATTATAAGACATCTGGTATGGGTTAGATATTATTCCCTGCATTGGATTGGTAAAACAACATAGAGTACTAATTATAGCAGACTCAATGTGTTAGGAGGAAAGGCAACAAAATAATGTGTCGTAAACCTATTGTTCCCCACAATGTTATTCTTCACGGTAAAGCGGTGATAGTTAATCTACATTACGCACATTAGTTAATCTCCATTACGCACATAATTCTTAGAAAACTCAGTAGTGTATTCCTAAGATTCAAACCTCGGTTGAGAGGCTGGGATTCAGCTATTTGGCTATCACGGTTTATATACAGTACAATGTAATCTTACGCTTACCCATGCTACTTATAAATAATTTACACAGCGTTATTATTACGCTACGTACCACATATCAAAAACGGAGATTTATAGGGACGGATATAGACCATCTAAAGCCATATGTGCTAACATTTCCATCTTTGACATGTACCCGACATATATTATTACAATAAACACTTGTGAGAAAAAAAATAGAATCTCTGAAGTCATAAAGTAACATATTAAATTGCTTCTTATTTATTCTTTTAAATAGACATTACATATACATTTATCAACAAAGATCCATTTCTTCCTTAAAAACATTGAACCGAAACATTGGTTTAACATATTTTTTAATAAAAGTTCAACGCTAGCAAAAAAACATAATTTTATTCATGAAAACGCATTTTTACATTTTTACGTCCACATTTATCTTAGACGGTCAAGACCTGTGTAAAAATGGGCCAAGTCGGCTACCTACACTTTTGTCACAGAATGTTTATTTCATCAAGATTGAAATTCTGAGGCGCGGTTGTTAAAATTAAAGCTAATTAACTTTTTACCTCGGCCTGCCCCCGATGTCGCTGGAGTGTAATTAAAACAAAACAAAAGTCAAGTTTATGCGACCCCGAGGAGTTGAATATGCGTTTTCCCTTTTTACGGAAATGTACTTTTAAACAAAATACCATGGCTTCTGTGATATTACATTAATACTTCGAAGTCATAATGGGTGCCTTAATAACCATCTACTCAAGATTAACAGGAATCCAATCAAGTAGCAAACGTTTCGGAGTATACAAATACAAGGAACTGTATTTATTTTTCCAGGTGGTAGAACCAATGTAGTTGATCGGTGAGATACCACCGCCACACCTATTTCTAGCGTGAAGCAGTGCTTGCGTTTCGTCGGAAGGGTATCGTTGCCGGTTCACTGATGTTTGAGGCGACCATATCAGTCCTCGAAAGTAGCAACGCTTCTGTGATCAACTTCAGATAGAATGACGACGACCCGCGTGGTCGAGCGGTTACCATACCGATCTGAAGCGCAGTGGGTCCCGCGTTCGATTCTCGGCCAGACAGGCATCTGAATGATGAGTTTAGATTTCTGTTCTCGGTCTGGGTGTTTGTGTTTGACTTTGTGTGTCCATGGCACCCACGACACAGGAGAAAATGCTAGTGTGGGGCTATGACTGTAGAAAGCGTCAGATAGAACGGTTATTCTTTACGAAGTAGCTTAAAGATGTCCATGTACGGCAGTAACCACTTTCCATCAAGACTGCATCCTCGTAAAAAAAAAATTAGGCCAACATGGACTCTTACAAATTGTCAGTTAAATTATTTTTACACTAACATTTGCCACTAGTGCTACATTGCCATTTACAAGTAGAATTATTTGTGGTTCTTGAGGCACCACTTCCATATCTTTTTTGTCTAATAACAGAAGTATTAAGCGCTGCTGTGTACTATAATAAACAGGGCTGTCACTAGATGAGAAGTTAATGAAAGTTTTCAAACAAAAATATGCTGTAGGAAATAACGTTTAGCGATTTACCAACCGCCTTATTGAACAAGTTACTCGTTCAAGTCAACGTCAGCACTTTCGTCGACTCACAATCGCCCTTCAGTATCGGATTTTGGGTACTTACGTGCTCGAGACGCCGATTTTTGGATAGTGAAGGTTTTTTGGTGCCATTACTATGCGACGCACTCATCTTTTATAGAAACATTGCGATCTACACCCGGATTCACCCGGTTTTCAGTTTTTAAATCAAAATCTCTAAGAAATCTTAAGAAAATTCCGTAAAATCTACTTTGGATGTAACATCATCTTACCTCGCAGCAGTTTTTTTGACATATTTGACTGAACTGACAGACAAAGAGACAAAATGCTTAAGATAGCTTTTCATTATTTTTTCACAGAAATAATTATTGACCAAAAAAGTAATTATTATAAAATCACAAACATACATCTCAAATTTTATTTACATAGATCTTGCATACTTATGGTTGTATGTATATCATACAGTATAAAGGGGTTGCAGCTTAAGGGGTTGCTATTAGCTTTTTAAGGGAATTGTTATTGGCTTCTAAGGGTGTGCTTTGGTTGTTTTATATTTTTTAAGTTCGCTTTGAAGTATGTTTTAGACTTTTAGATCGAAAGAAAGAAGTGAATGGAAAGGTGGTACAACCAATACAGTAGGACCAGAACATCGTCAAAAGCACAATTATTTGTAGCGTGAACAAGTTCCTGCGTTTCCATGGTAAGGTGTGAATGCCGACCGACATACCCTTATATACAGTAGCGTAGTGTGGGGGAGGTGGAGGGGCGGAAAAAAAACAGTTGACAACCTTTGTTTTTTTTGTCGTTTGGTCGTTAAGTTGGAGATTGTCGATTTTTGTCGTCAAGTTAGATATTATCGTTTTTTTTTTGTCGGCATGTTAGATATTATCGTTTTTTTTGGTCGTCAAGTTAGATATTATAGATTTTTATTTTTTATTTGTGAATGGGTGGGTGGCGAGTACAACTTCCACCCCGGGCGACGTAATCCTACGCTACGCCACTGCTCATATGTATATAAAGTGTTACATATTCTGATATGACTGTCTTACTCAGGCCTCTCCCGAGGACCAAGTAAGACTATCTTTACCCTCCCTTAGATCTAAATAAGACTACCTTAGTCCTTAGGTGAGGCAAAGCATCTGTGATTTGCTTCCAGTAAAATACTTGCTCTATATCCAGTTAGTGCAGCTGTCTATGAACGACAGTGACTTCTCATTAGGTGGACTGCATGCTCGTTCACTTCAATCTTGACTTAAGTACATTTTTATAAACTTTAAAATAGAATAAAAGGAGCACGATATAAAGTTACGTATATAAATAATACAAATTAAAACACAAGGACAAAAACAAAGCACCTTTTGGGTTAAATCACTAAAAGAAGTCCACTCTCATGGGTTATTTTGTCCCCTCGCAAAGCACCCAGCGCTTACAATCCTTGTGCAATGCCCACTTAAATATTTTAAAACTTTCCAAAAACCTTCCCTCTCTTAAGTTAAGCCATCAACTTCTTGCAACTACATCTATTTTTGATTAGTAATTTAATTTGTAATTTTCCAATTAATTATTAAAATATAATAAAAATAATACGAATATTGATAAAACCATAAACAATTGTATTTGTCAATAATATAAGCGAGCAATCAGCAATCTTACTTTTTTTTATAACATTTAAGTAGTAAACGTCACCTAATGTTAAGTGGCCAATGCCGTCCATGGACATTTGAAGGCAACCCCAGATAAGTTCAGAGTCTTACCCGAAGCTTACAAGTGCATCTTAAGGACTAAGTTGGAACGCCTCGGATTAGTATGTCTCCCTTACTACACTCTTTAGACAAGAACACAGCAGCGTATAACACTGCTGTGATTAGGCAGAAGTAAGTATGTAATCCAGTAATTCTTTATTCCATTTAAACAGATACAGGTCCGGTGTTGCAATTTTTATTTTCATTTATTTTTTATGGCGGTGATGCTTCCGGAGGTAAACCAGAAAGGGTTCTACCACCTTTGAAAACCTGCGGTTGATTACAGGTATCCAGCGCGGCGGTGTCCACTTACCATCGGGTAGAAAGTGTGCTCGTTTCCTACTTCTAAAAAATTAAAATATATACACTAAATAAACATATAACCTTTGTGGTAAGAGTAGTCGGTTTATCGCTTTGTTTACAATAATTAGTTTAATATAACTATTTTCTTTTAAACATAACTACATACATCATTTTCAAAACAGAATCAAAAAAGGTATTTAGTAAAATTATATAACACAAACAGAAAGTACATAAAGCCTACATAAAATAGGTTAAGACGTCCCGAAATAGGACGGAAAATATAATTATCCATTCTGGTCGAACTCTTTTCCACTTTCCTGCCCCATAAACCTTTTGGAAGCCGGGAACTGGCTCACTGACCCATTCCAGCCCGTAGCTCTTCGGAAAATGGAGCCACGTAAATTTGCCAGTTTCCCCCAGAGTTAAGGCCCATTAAAACTATAGAGGGCGGTTTGTCTGCCGATCACGTATCGAAGTCATTTTAAAAGAGAATAAATGGAATAAGACAGCTTCAATGTATTTTTATAGGGTTTTCTCGAATCGTACGGTCTTCTTGCACTGAAATATGACTAAATAAGTACATGAGTTAGTTAAATTATTTTTAATATGTTACGGGTACTCACGATATGCGGTTTTTGAATTTCTTTTTGCCGATATTTCGACCCCGTAACATATAAAAATGTATCAATTCCGCGATAATATCAGCTTACAATCATATTTCAATTAAATTAATTAATTTGTACATATTACAATCATATTGATACAAATAATAAAAACGAAAGGTCTGCGTATCTGTACAACGCATCTATTTATAGTTTAGAAAACTGACAATTATTAAGAAAATAAATTACTATGATCTTTTCGAAATGTCATCACTCTGTTAGTCTGTGTGTCATCGTATCAAAGGTAGGTACTCAATTTATTTGAAACAGCAGATCTATTCATAATCGACATCTTGAGGTAACAGTTTATATTTCATTTATTTAAATCCATCAAACTTATGGAGGGTTATGACAATTTAAATTTAAGTTCATTTTTTACACGCAGGTAAAAACCCGGGACCTGTTATACAACTTCTTTAATTTTATTTTGAAGATTCTTTAATAGCTTTAATTTGCAATTTACCAATTGAATGATTTTGATTTCAATACGATAAAAATACAGACGAATTGAGTACCTCCGCCTTTTTGGTAGTCGGTTAAAAAAGACATGTACCTATTATACAAAAAAAAGACAAACCCGCTGAGTTTCTTGCCGAAAAGATTTGGTCGTCAGGTCGTGTTCATATTTTTGGAATATTCGAACCAATCAAGGTTCACTCCAAGATTCATATAATATGTTATCCTTTTGGATGTTAAAAGCGAACTATTTATTTAGTCTATTTTAATGAATTTAGTAGATTACACTTGTTAAAGTGAATCTATTAACGGAACCGGGGGGCAGGAATTAAAACTTTTAATATTACGTGGTTTAATTACACTATAATTATTACAAAAATATTTATTAATTATTAATTAAAAACAATGGTCAAATAAAACTAAGTCCGAATAAGGCAGAGCTTACATTAACACATATGTATTAGAATTATCACTACTTGCCTAACCAGGGATCGTATTCAAAACTCTTGGCGTTTCAGTCCGGAATAGTGACAAATCCACATTCAGAACGAATCTTTATATACAGACTTGTAATAAATTAGGTATGAAAACTAGACATGAAATTTGCACATTGGATATAGTTGAGAATTTTATTCTAAACCTAAAAGTATGTTTACTCATCACGCATATCTCATTTTGCACGACATTCATAACATTACCAATACAGATAATAGCCATGTGGTAGAACCAATGTAGTTCGACCGGGGAAGTACCACCGCCACACCTATTTCTAGCGTAAAGCAGTTCTGGCGTTTCGGTGGAAGGGTGTGGTTGCCGGCTCACTTTTATATGAGGCGACCAT
>DWNE01003292.1:0-16953 GCA_018249875.1 Cecropterus toxeus | reverse complement strand
AATACTATGCTGTATAATTTAGTGCAGAGATAATTGTTTACATATATACCTGTCAGAAGGAAGGTGACGTTTTTCGAGAGTACTTATGTATATACATAGAAGTGTATGTCTAATTCATGTTTTAACATACTATGCGGTGACGTAGGTTTCGTTCTGATCATGGAAGTGAAATTGGCTAAATATTTTTTAAGCAGGTAAGTATAATACGTACGGAAAAAGGAAGGGGAGTTTGATGTAGACTTCTAAAAAGTAATCAAATAAACAAAATATTATAAAGAAGAAAAAAAAGCTAGCTGCTTACAAATCATAATCTGAGACTGAACTGAAGACTGAAATACTATACAATAGGTGCTGGTGAAGGCGGTGACAATCAAATATTACGGATAAAATTATGAAAATTACCTTTGTAACCGCCTGAAGTACCTATTTTCATGGTTACCTATGTACTTGTTCTATTTTCTTCTTTTAATTCGTTATTCGTAAACGGGTTATTTTTTTAAATATATATATATTATAACTCCTTTTTTAAGCACTCAGATGATTTGTTATTTTAATAATTAATTAGGTGCTGTGATGTTTATCTGCATTTATAATGCTCATATTGCACCGCTTACAATGAGTTCAATAATTAATATTCGGAATTCCAAGCACGTCATCTTAGTTACAAGCATAACTATCATTTTTGAAGTAATGTAATCACTTTTCATATTAATAACCCGATTTACGAGTTTTATTAGCGACTGCTTATAAGTTCGTAAACAAAAAAGTAAACATATATTGAAAGCGAAAGGTATCATAGTGGGTAGCATAGATTTAAGCCGCAAGATAATAAAATACGCGCCGAAAATTTGAACATTCCTTTTACTGGTCTGATTCAAATGAGTACATATCGTATTTAACTTCAGTACTTAAGTAATGTTAAGATTTTTGCCGTGTTTATCAATCAGTATCAAGGATTGGATAAAATATTAGCTTTTTACTCTAATAAATCCTCTCCATTACTTTCTCTTATAAATTACGCTTAATTTCGAAATGAGTGAGGTCGCTGATCATGTTTTGACGATGAAGGTTAAATATATATATAAGTAATGAATTCAATTCAATGGTGGACAAAACGACATATGAATATATGTTATTAATAATATTGAAGTAGCACATAATCATATACCTATTATTGTAATTGCCCATTGCTGCCTTTGGATATCCATAATCAACCTCACAAAGGATAGAGCCTTGTCTGAAGTCCGTCGCGATTCGATGTCAGATGCAATGCAACCGGACTAAGTTGAAACAACTTGTGTAAGTATCTTTCCTTTACCATATATCTTCACATACTAATCTTTAAAGAAAACACATCAGCGATTAAAACTAATGTTAAAAGGGAGAAAAAGATACAGTTTATTATAATAGATACAGTATAATATATAATATATATACATTGATGGTATGCCTAATGTAGAATCAATTTGCATTTAGGCGAGACGCGTGGGCACAAATTGGAATAAATTAACGATTGTGTATTCAAGGATTTGCTGAAAACACTGCTTTGTTTTCCAAAATCTTTGTTGGCAAGGATTTATGAAAAATGAGTTTTTAGTTACATCATATTATAACAATTAGGTAGATAGATTCTATACAAACGTAACATGTCGATGTATTTCATACTGCAACTTCTCTTAAAATATGTAAAGCACATTTACAGAGTATAAATAAATGTTGGTAATGTCATTTTTGATAAAAATTATA
Source organism: Cecropterus toxeus (assembly GCA_018249875.1). Lineage (NCBI taxonomy): Eukaryota > Metazoa > Arthropoda > Insecta > Lepidoptera > Hesperiidae > Cecropterus > Cecropterus toxeus. Next base: position 15,207 of record DWNE01003292.1, on the reverse strand, counting down.
AAAATATGCGCAGTTTTATTAATTTTTTTTTATATAAATATTCGTATTTTATGTTATTTGACATATAAATAGGTTTGGTTAAATAAAAAAAAACTCTTTTTTGGACGAAACTCTTCAATAAAATAAAATAAGTTTAAAAATCATAACCCTTTATTAATAAAGACGTTATTTCGAACTTAGTTTAATTAATATAGTGAATACAACATTTTAGATAAGCGTTTTAAATATATACAAGCTTTATTGAACACACATTTACGTACGCATCGTGGGCGGTTGGGCGGGCGAGGAGCGTTGTATCGCATCTCTAGGGCGCGGGCGTTTTCACTTGCTTGTTGTATCTCATTCGCCGAGTTTGGAACTAATTAAAACAAAATAATAATGTGTCTCCTTTTATTTGAGTATATTGTTGCAAATCTATATCTATCTATTACAGTTGTCATGTTAGAAAATAAAAATAATAATCATAAGAATAATCTACTTCTTTTTTCGCACTTGATAAAAAATTGTGCTTTCGTTATATGTAACAACTGTAAAATATTTTGAACGTTCGTTTCATTGATCCATGTAATTGTAATTTTTTCATATTATTAGTTGTTGTATAAGGACACAGTAGGTACATGACAAATCTAAATCACAATACATTAAACGTGTCTATGAATAGCTTTGGCGAGTAACTATGACATTAAGTAAGCGGGCTTGATGAAGGGCGGCGACTGTACGAGTGGTCCGCGCCAGCTCGCCCGCGGGGAGGCTGCCGCGGCATCCGGCAGACATCGCCGCCGCCACCTCGCCACAACCAGTCGAGTGGCCGACGCGATTGCATGCGTCGCACGCTCCATCCATATCTAAATCGACACGTTTCAAATTCTCTCACCGCGCTCCAGTACGCGGAAACATCACTTTCGCTTCTCAACGCAAACTGTTACAACTATGATAACACAGTGAATTTGACTTTGTGCTACCTGGACCGACCACGGCGGCATCGGAAGGTGAGTTTGATCTACAGGAGAAAAAAAATAATAATCTACGTGTCAGTTCTGAATGCTAAGTGAAAGGCAAATTCTTTGTTAAATTACGTGGATAGGTTGACAAACAGTGTTTGCAATGCATCTTGAAAGTACTGTGTTGTGCATTATTTATAGCTTAAGTTATCAATTGTAGGAAAAAAACTACTAAGTTTACTATTTATAATTACCTACAATTAACACAATAGAGTAGTAACAGTAAACATATAAATCTCGTTACTAACTTTACCACTATTTAATGGTGTAATGATTTCCTAACAACGATTATCTTTATAAACGACAAAAAAAAAAATTGTAATACATTTTTATTTGGTAGGAGGTTGTTATTGATATATTGCAATTGTTTAAACACGTGCCAAAGCGTCATACATGTAAATGCAACAATTTTTAAATGATGTTTTGAACTCTATTTCAGTAGAGAGTTCTACTGAAATAAAGTTCAGAGATAATTTTAAAAAATGTTGCATGCCTATCTATATTATCATTTTCTTTTAAAAGAGTATGTGTGTAACATATGTGTTAACATTTAAGGAATTGTAATAATTAAGGAAATAAAAATACAATATTAGAAAATCTATTCTTAGAAATATCTACTATCGTAGAATTCGGAGGTTACAACAAAACTTTCTTACCAAACAATGTATTTTCATATACTGTTTGATAAGAAAGATATCATATTTAAGGTAAATTAAAAAATATATATATATGCTTCTGTTCTTCATTAATCATACCGGGGCAACGTGGTGAACACTTGAACAGTGCTCCAGGCTCCTCATTGTCTAGAGAAATACATGTGATTTGTAGTATTTACTCTTAATTATTCTTCTAGTGTTACTACTGATTATTTTAAATGCCAAATACTCGTATATTGCATCAATTACGTATTAGTACATCAATATGCATGTAATAAAAGTAAATTAATATTTGCTGTAGCTATAATTAATTATACTTTTCTTTTTATGTTTGTCGTGATTAATGTAAGTCTATTATGTAATTAAAGTAATATTCGTTACTAGCTGCGCTCCGTGATTTCACTTGTATTTAAGATAACATAACATGGCAATTAACATATATTTTATATCATTAGCAACGTTTGTAACACCTACTCTTTATAGGGCTAGATCACGTAAATGTTAGAAAATTTATTTAAGATTTTATATTGTAATAACTTTTAATACAGTGAATAGATTTTAATGAAATCACTGTGTTACCTCATGATAAGCACTATGAGTATTTATATCAATTTCCTTACATTAAATTTAGTAGTTGTGGGTGTGCGTGTAAATCCATAGCGTTAAGTAAATATCGAGATCCTATCTTCACAGTTTCTTATCCGATTCTACCATATTACCTAAATTTAAAGTGTACATTATTTTTGTTAGTTTTTTTTTTGTTTCGGTTAAGTACATAATTAAGTTGGTAACTAATTGTCCTTTAATTAACTTTATCTGCAAAAATATATTTACAATTTTATATTGTTTTTATACCGAGGCTCCGAAAATTCTCGCGACCCCTGTTTAAAGGCTTCGTTACCCGCTAAGGCAAAATCACCCACGCGTTGAAACATTGATATAAATTAGGTAATGCTAAACAAATCAATACATCCAATGTAAGATATTGAATCCTGCTTTCGTTTTTAGTTAAACAAAGATGTCACGTCTGATTTAGAAAGCAGTGAAAACCGCCAAAACCACGTTAAATACTTGTATTTAAACGCAATGCTTTACATACTGCTATTTTTAGTCATTCGATTGATAAAGACGAACTTGTCAATAGATAATACAATGAACGCTTTCCTTAAATTAAGTTTTAGTTTATACCTAAACATATCTTAAACAATATTCATTTTTCACAATATACCTACCTACTGTATCATTTAAATTAAATACCTACCTACATATATCATCATCATATTTCATTTACAAAAAAAGTGAAACGTAAAAAAATAGAGTCTTAAGCATCTATTTATCATTTTATTCTGTTTATAATCATAGTTTAAAACAAAAATAAAATTAATCAGATTGCAATATTTTTATACATAGAGGCCGAAAGGCATTGCGCTCGAAGGACTCCGGTTGTGTTCCGTTGGAGATCCCGGAGTCCTAAACGCAGCGCTGAAGGCGGCCATATTTTAGTGCGGTAAAAATCCCGGCGTTGCTCCTATAGCCTCGGGTACCTTTTGAAGGTACCCGAGGCACCTCGTAATAAAAAGAGTTAAAATTACCTAAAAAATGAAAAAATATTAAGTAGATGGGAAAAAAAACATTCCTAACATGTACACTAAAGAGGCACATGGTCAGGGCTGTGAAATAAAACTTAATAAAGGAAGGAATAGACTTAAAATATGTTTCTGCAACCGCATAGCAAATTATTATTGTTACAGTAATTACTAGTATACACATTTTTTTCTTCTATCTCTATTTCTAACATTTTAATTAAGTTCTGGCTGGCACAAAATTATAAAACATGTAATAACATGTTACACATAAATGTTCGTACTGTTACACGTGCATCGTTTTCATAAAAATATAATTAAATATAAATTTCTATATAATTTAAAAATTGAAATTAATATCGATATTGCTTGTTGCGATAATTTTTATCGTGACCACTTAAAGCTGGCCATAAATTAGGTAGATATCTACAAAGAAACATAAAAACAATACGAGTTAAAATAAACGTGTCCTTCATCAAGTCATTATTATTCATATATCCATATTTTCTTAAAAATATAAAACAATTGTATAAAGCAAAGGTATTAATGAAACCTTTTCGGGTTGGAAATTAATTATAAGTACCTTTGCTAACTTAGTATTAGCTACGTTCGAAAGTTGATATTGTATCGTTGAAATCAGCTTTTTTTGAACTAAATACAGCAATAATTAATAATAGCCAATCCGATGGTAAATTGCCACTATCATCTGCTCATACAAATCTGTCATCATCCTAAACAGCGGTGAAATCATATCTTACGTCAATCTTCGAAGCTTTGCTGCTCTGAGTAGATACTGCTTATTGTAGCAAATAAGTTCATCCACGTTACCATAACTTTTAAAGCAGAACACAGTCGCAATGATGCGGCTATGTTCTGCTGGTTCTGCTGGTGTAACTACATACGCCTACTAGCTGTAACTGCTGCTTCACGCACGTTCAAAAAATACATAATATACATTTTTTTAACAAAATATTTTTTTTCAAATAAGACTTATATCAGAACCTTTAATACAAACCGAGCAAAAGATACCATAAGTTAAATTCCTTAATACAGTGTTACTTCTTTAACATAATAAGTTAAATTGTAAATTCCTTAATATAGTGTTACTTATTTAACATAAGTTATACCCCACCAGCCTAAAGTTATCAAAAATAATTGAAGAACTCGCAATTTAAATAATATTAAATAGGCGGTGGTATTTAATACAATTTAAATTACAAGCAGGTATCTACTTCAAGTATATTAAAACGAAATAGGTAGACTTTAGCGTTCTAGTTTGCTTGTTTCAACACACTGTAAGATAAAATTGTTATACGATCCCATAGGAACCGTGCCCTTTTGCTGGGATAAAAAGTAGTAACTCTCTGACCCCTAGACTACCACTAAGTAAAATTTCAAACAAAAACAAAAAATGTACGTTCTACTAAATTAAGAAAAATAATATGGGTCTTTCAGCCTTCCTGACGTGAATGAGTAACATCCACTCATCTAACAAACTTTCGCTTTATAACAGTAAGATTACTACAATAATCGTAGGTGTAACAATAGTCCTGTTGCAATGAAATACAAAATAATAATAACTACAACATTCAATACGTCACAGAATATTAAAAGACATTACAGATAATAATATATTATCTATTAAATTACATTTAAAATCCTTGATTGTAACAAAAAGCCAAAATAGTTTCGCTTATCGATTTATAATGTGTATATATATATTTAAACGTGATTTAAATGTGTACAGCATGAAAATGCAGCGTGAAGTGCTTATAATTTTATTATATTAAATTTCATGATGCACTTTTAACAATGTTATTACCACGATGGTTGATAAGAAATGGAAAGGTATTAAATAATAAAATGTTCTTATTCTGAATATCACTTTTATATCGAAGTACTAGCTGTAAAAGCGACTTCTTACCAAGTCGTAATTTAAAATAATATTTAGATGGTAATTTTCTATGCTTTTGTAAGGGTTTTTACTTAATTATTATTTATACAAATACAGAGCCATGGGCTTAGCTATTTTTACTTTATCGATGAAAAACAACAAGGTACTAATTGAAGATGTTTTCTTCCTTTGCTGGTTCTAAGGGTGAGTCGGGGGACCGACCACCCCCTCCTCATCTACGCCCACGCCTACTTTTCACAGTATTCTTAGTTCCATAGAAACTCAACATTTATAAGCGAGTTAATTTTAGAAGTACTGTTGGTAGAGAGCTACAACTACTTGTATTGGTTACATAAGTGTTAATCTTCTCTTTATATCTTTAAAGTTCCGAGTCATGAGAAGTAGGATATGAGGTCTATAAATAAAAAGATGTATTTGTTAAACTACTAGAAACTCGACATTTATCCTAGTTTCTACTATATGGTACATACCATTTGCTTCAAAATTGTTTCAAACGTTCAACTTTTATTTAACCTCATTAGGGTGATTTTTTTTTAATTCGTCCTTGCTGCCATGGCTACGTCATAACAAGAATACACTGCCTACATTTTATGATTTCAGCTTCAGTAGTTTAGGCAGTGCGATGATGAATCAGTCAGTTTATTATATATACATACCTAAAGAAGATGTTTAAGCCTGAATCGCAACAGGTTTAGGAAGTCATCTATAGATGACTTCCTAAACCTCTTTAATTATATAGATATAATTAAAGAGATTTTTGAAGGTGGTAGAACCTTTGGTACTTAGACTTCGGTGGCACCACCGGCACCCTTATTTCGGCCTTACAAGAGGCAAAAAGCTATCCTAAGCGCTGCTGTATTCTGATTTGAAGGTGTGGTAAGTTGGAGATACTTATACAAGGCATTCTAACTCGGTGCTTTGAAGAAGCTAAGCATCTCCATAGGGCCATCGGGAATATCTGCCAAAAAGGCGCTATTTGGCAGAAATTCCCGATAGACTTCCGATAGACGCGCGACGATACTTAACATGAAGTGCTTTTGTCCATATTATAAACAGATAAATGGTAACGGTTTACACCAGCAACATGATGCTTGTTTAATGTTGTTCAAGTTACTTGTAGTTTCAAAGTAGTATACGTAATATCTCATTATAGACACCACGGATATAAATGCTTTGGAATAGTGAAAGTAGTTTTAAGATAGAAATCGGTAAGATACAAAAGCGTATGTGGATTTGTACGAGTAGTATAGTGGTAGCATGTAATAGTAAATACATAGATATCATAGAAACTAAACTGTTTTATGGTATCTATGTACTTAGCGTACGTAAAAACATAAGTATCGCTAAAATTAGTTTTAGGGCTACGGTATCCCCTGCCTGTCGTAAGAGGCGACTAAAGAGGGCTTTCGGGGTTGCAGGTCAGTCAAGCGACCCCGGGAAGGACGGCGGCATGTGTGGTCGCTTGCCGTTGTAACATTTGAAGACACGGTGAGCGTAAATGCTCACCGGTACGAGCCCGAAACGGGCATCCAAGAATCCCACATGACCCAGCGTTGCTCCCACAGCGTCGGGTACCATTTGAAGGTTTCCCGCCCGTCACAAAAAAAAGTATAAACTTTTACCCTTTATGGTTACATTCCGGTATCTTCACCACCACAAGTGATAACATAGAGTTAAGTGCTTTTTGTTCTGGCTCGAGGGATGTGGTAAAGGATACATATTATTTGAGGCATTCCAACTTAGTCCAACATGTAGATGTGCATCTGTGGACACCCTTGTACGTATCTAACCTTATTTATGGTTGATTACAGATGTTAGTAGGTGGCAGGGGCCATTTACCATCAGATGGTTAGCATGCTCATATTCTTTTTCTATATTATAAATAATAATAAATACATAAAATTCTAGGTATAATGTACATATGTTAAATGCATGTAATGAATGCTTTCTTCACTATAATAATTTACGCATTGGTGCTAAGTGACTGTGAGACAATTTGACAGTGTCGTATGAGGGAGGTAACACACGTCAGTGACTGTCAACGTCTATTGTCGACTACTGCTGGCCGTTGTTAGCGGCTGTAGTCGATAGTTTTACCGACGACGGCAGACAGTCGACGACAGTCCCTGACAGCTGGCAGCAACATTTAACGATACCCAACAACGGTTGCCGACAGCGACTATGTGTGTAAACCTTTTCTTGAGAGCCTATCTTTAATTTGTATGTAAACGGATTTATTAGTTAATGATATGTAATTATTTCCTGATTAACTAAATAATAATTTATAAACGTAACATATTCATACAAATTGAATTATGTTGTTGTCACTTATCGTTATTAGGAAAACATTTATGCAGTCAGTGATAAAATTTGGATTAAATTCGTTAATATTATCAGTACTATTGATAGTTACGGACATTATGTAGAGTATAGCGAAAGCAGCATCATCATTTTTATCTGTAAGAAGTCATTAAATTCAGGTTAATAACAAAAAATACCTACATATATAAGATAAAACGGGCGATATTTATCGAAAACAGGGTCACATATGTTAAATAATACACAAACGTATATTTGTTCCTCTCCCGCCCGCAGTATCCCAATATTTAATTTCTGTTTCAGTATATGTCATGATTGGAGTATTTATTGATCCTATTTTAGTTGATCCTATATATCTTCCTCCTTCCTCTCTTTTTCCTCTTCCTCCTTCTTCCTGTAAATATATATGTCACTTTCACAAGACTCCTCCTTCCCGTTTGAGCTGTGGGATAATACGGAGTGACATTTCAAGATAAACTCATAAAAAATAATAAATATAGTTTAGTTTTATGTTATAAAACATACTCGTATGTATAAGTTCAAATTAAAACTACGCATTTAGTAATGTAACTATTACATAAACGAAGGGCTTGAAGCATAAATATAACAGATACAAGGTGATGATATCAATACAATTTACCTCAATTGTTTAATGTTTTAACAGCTGATTTTGTACACGCAGTATTAAAAACTGTGTGCGTGTAATTAATTAAAACACATTGATACACGTACTGCGTACTTGAGCACGCGTAGATATTACCGCACGTACAAAATAATAAAAACAAACGAAATTATAATGGGAACTTGCATTATTATTGGACCTTATAGATCTATTGTGTTATTCGATTCGTTTATTTTGTTAAAATCAGCATAACTGAAATAAAATACCTACTACCACGTACGTGAATAGTAATCTACCAGTCCTTTTGATCCCTGCTGGACAGAGGCAGCGGCCTATCTTAATAAGGTTGTTGCCAATTGTCACCGTGCTTGGCTTAAGATTTATTAGCTGAATAGAGATAAAGCTATACAGGAAGACGCTGTTCACCTCCTCGATATCTATACTAATATTATGAAGTAGTAGAGTTTGTTTGCTTCAACGCGCTAATCTAAGGAACTACTGGTTCAAATTGAAAATTATTTTTGTGCTGAGTAGTAAATTTATCTGGGAAGGCTTTAGGCCATATAACATCACGCTATGTTTTTTTGTTTTTAATTCTCTGTCAGTTCTGTTGTTCTCTAATAAACTGTGTGGCACAGCTACATAGTCTTCTATAAAAAGCGATTCCATGACCAGATATGTCGAAACAAGGTACCATCACACTTATTTCTAGCGTAAAGCAGCTCTTGCATTTCGGTGGTGACCTTTTTACGGGAGTAACAACGCATCGATTTTATATTGAACCCCTGTTCTATATGAAGTTATTTACGGTCTTACACAGGTGTCACTTACCATCAGATGGACTACATTTTTTTATCAGACTGAAGTAGCCAACGAGCATGCAGTCTACCTGATGATAAGTGGTTAATACCACCCATGGAAATTTGTAAGAAACCTCATATTAAATAGGGATCCTATCTGAAGTCCATCACGGATGCGTCTGCTCCCGAGGACTAACCTCAAAAATAAGTGAGCCGGCAACCACACTCTTCCACCGAAACGCAAGAACTGCTTCACGCTAGAAATAGGTGTAGCGGTGGTACCTGGTTGAACTACATTGATTCTGCCACCTTTAAAACAAGCTCATTTGCTACCTCAATCTGATAAAAATACACGGGAAGGGACGAATGACGGTATTCAAGACCGATACCCTACGGTACTTACCATATTATGTTTACTATAAAGTGGTTAATACAAGTACGTATACTTATACAAGTATACCATAAATCTAAGATAAAAATCTAAGACACTTAGTTTTACCACTTAGTGTGTATATACCCTGTGGCTTTACTAAGTTGTTATAAAGTATAACTATCTTCGGAAACTAGTGAATGGACAACATTTCCTCACTCGGCCGGCTAAGTCTAGATAGTTAAACACCTGATAAGCGGTTATTTCGAAACAGTGTACTCAATATTACACATTTTTAGTGATAGCTGCTAATTTCGTTAGTATGTTTTTTTTATTTTAACATCTGTAAAAAGAATTACATAACGTGGCCTTCATATAAATCTGAAATATGCAATTATGTTGTAAATGTAATTCTTAAGTCGTTATTGTCACTCAAACCTACTATCCAAGATCGGCCTTCACATCTCATTTCAAAGATTTCATGATGAGTCAAATTTATGCATACCAATTTGACTCATCATATCTAAGTAAAAGATGTCTAATTTTGATAAACAGAAATTGGTATCTACTATTTATGTACTGTCGTTAACTAACTTGTATATTTCTTATTGCTCGAGTTGGCGGTGGCACTGCCGTGCTCCCATATATTTTTCAAACGTACCTGTGTAATTACAGTGCATAATTATGTTTTTAATTATACATATACATTAGTTACATACTTATGTACTGTATACTGATAATATATGGATATTATTAGCGTTTATAGAAATAAACTACATGAAGAAGTATAGTACGGTGTATCAACTTGATCATGGGCGTTGCCTACTGTAGAGCCAAGGGGTGAGGGGTTAGTTAGTAAATTGAGCCTTGGATTTTGTATTTTCAAGAGGGGAAGGCTAGCTGATCTTCTTAGCGACAAGAATCGGTAGAAATTTTGTGTTAGATGTTTTTAATCTCTAGAAGGGGGAGGAGGGAGCTGTTCCCTCCCTTTTCTTCTTGGTGAAAACCCATGTACCCCTAGGGCGATGTGAGTATAGAGCATATCGTTTTTCGAATTCAGTTAACAGCAATTTGTTAACTCTACATAGAGTGTTGTTCCACACTATTTCTATGATAAACAATGGTTTATATTCATAAATTCATATTTTGATGCCTTGTCGAGACATTTAGGCGTCAATGTTTTATGGGGTATTTATCAGTGATAAAATATCAAAGGTTGTACTGTAAAGGAAACATATATTTTATCTATTTATAGCTTACTATTCAAAAATGAATTTGCATATTTGATCGTAATTTTCATTAGAGCATTATTATGCAATGCAATGGTGCTTAATACAACAATGGTAGCAGTACGTAAGTGGGCTAACGGTGGTAAGCAAGGTGAAAGTGTTCGGCGTGTAGCGAAGGTCGGCGAGCACGCTAGTTGTGATGACGTAGCGCCACGCTGAACTGCTGGGCGCTTAAGCCGTTTATTATATACGTAGGATCAATAGGTAGCGATAATTTAAAACGTTTTCTATGACTTAGTTTTTATATCTATTTCTAGCGCAAAGCAGTTCTTGGGTTTCGGTGGAAGAGTGTGGTTGCCGGCTCATTTTTGTATGAGGCCATCTTAGTCATACTTTAAATAGAACCCCTGTTCTGACTGAGTTGCTTAAACATGTCCATGGGCTGCAGTAACCATTTACCATCGACATTATCGTAGACATATTTTGATTTAGTCTTATTTCTAGTATTTAAAGGAATCTGTTGAAAGAGAACACAATAATAAGATAATACTTAAAGAGAAGAGAAGACGTCAATCTAATTCATGATACAGCATTTAAAAAAAATATTTTTACATTCTTAAGAGTAACATTCTCATGAATTTGATTGTCTTTTGAATATAAGTATGTTTATTGTATTCTCTGTGTTTGAATAAGCATTTATGAAACGTTCAATATTGGGTTTAAACAGTATTTTTATCTAAAGTTTTTCCTATTCAAAAGGATTAAATGGAGAATTACGAGCAAACTGGAATAGGGAATGACCTTTTAAGTTACGTAGGCGGTTGGTTACTTAGCTGGAAGGCTTATTTTCACGAAAATACAAATGATATAATTTTTGTAATTATAATATTCTCTTAAATATCGATTTTCGTGGCCATTATAATGTTATTTCGTCACTACCTTATCTTATTCTATGACAAATGTTACAACGTGGTGCAGGAATTTATTTCGGTAACTCTATCAATAAAGGGAATTTTAATTATAAAAGGAAGGATTATTGCAGTTAATTTTGCTTTTTATACAGGTATAATAATACATTAAATCTATTGGTACAATGTACCTTCGCCAGTACCTTTTCAAGTACACGTACATCTCAACAAAACATTCGCCGTGGATTCGATAATTCATTTGCTACCATTACGCACGCGTGTTGCATAGTAGGTACAAGTTTAATTATCGATATTGTATCGCGTATCTGTGTAAAAATTTAATCACGTGCGAACACTGTTGGCCTCAACGTTATCCGTTGTTCGGTGTTCCAAATGTCACGCAAATGTCAACTGGTAAGTTCGAGCCTCCAATTCGGCAACTGGACGTAACCGCAACATGTTATAGGTACAGTTTTATAATATTAGCTGTCCTTGAGACTGGCATTTGCATTTAGAAATCAATTACCTATTTTATATCACGTTAAGTGTACATTTTATAAATCTTAATATCTCGTAAAATTCACTGTCAGGTATTTGCGAATTAAATTAAATGTACAACTTTTTAGAAATTATCTACAAGCCTTTTTACGTCCTCCGTCTTAAACATGGGATTATGTAGGAAACCGCCTAATAAATATCTGATTATAGGTTCTTTGTTGTATCGTAGAGTATATTTACTATTTAAATCTTCCTATTCTTCCGGTTTTTCTAGGAATCTACAGTATTACTAGTTTACGCACTTGATCAATCCTAGGAGCAACGGTCGCATCACACAGTAATAAAGTTTTGGCCACCATATTAAACGGTTTTTAGCAGGTATATGGTCCACATCGCCATCTCTCAGAAAGTCAGAAGTCGATTACATAAGTGTCCTGAAAACATTTGCTACCTACCTGTCCAGTAATGTTCTAGAAAAGCTTGTCAATATTAACTAAATGCCTTAACTATGGTAATTCCAATACAAATGTTACTTGAAAATTCTACTAGAATATGTACTTAGTACACAATTTATGAAAAATTGACCAACACTTGCTTATGATTGGATTATAATGTAGTCGAAAGTTATGTAGAACAGTTACTGTTCCTCGCAATTTAATTTCACGGCTTATGCTGTATTATGTACGTTGCGTATGCACAGTCCACAGTCTTTTTTCAAGATTTCTATGTTTCTTTTACTAACTTACACTGAAACAGCATGGTGGTGTATTTTTTGACCTAACATTAGTCTAACGAATTAAGACTCAGATCCATACCCAAACCAAGGCCTCAATAGTTTCATATAAAAACTATTTTATGGATAAAATTACAAGGTCCCTAAGATCGAATAAAATCTATTCGTTCATTATTTTATTTGTGATCTACGTTATCTACTTACATACGACTAGCTGTGCCACGCAGTTTCACCTGCGTTTATTAGAGATCAATCATTGAAAAACAAATAAACATAGCGTGATTATATATAGCCTAAAGCCTTACTCGATAAATTTACTTTTCAACATAAAAAATATTTTTTCTGAGATTATCGCGTTCAACCAAACAAACTCTACTGCTTTATAATATTAGTATATAATATATTAATATATATTAATTATTAAGTATAGATATGAAGGCATGTGTTGAGAATCATCCATATTTTTTTACATCGAGTCAACAATATACGGATAATACATTGTTATACCTATTAGCACAGGTGAATTGTACGCTATGACGCAAAATGATAAAGTAAATAACACAATAATTTAACTTATAACAATATGCACCTTTTAAATAATATCGTATAAAGTCAATATCTACTACAATAATATTTATTGAGTAACAACTTTCAGCTGCTCCTAAACGGCTCTAATAAATTAAACTGTCATTTCGCTTTTATATTGTTGCGACAGAAGTTCTACAATGTTACACATTGCCGTTGATGTTTTGCTTTACATCGTGATGCAGCCGATGAAGTGGCGTAGCGTGGGGGGCGGGGGGAGAGGCGTTCTGCCCCGGGCGGCACATTTAGAGGGGCGGCAAAAAAAGATATGGCAACCTTGTTTTTGGTCGTCGAGATAGATATTTTCGTTTTTTTTTGATCGTCAAGTTAGTTATTGTCGTTTTTTTGGTCCTCAAGTTACATATTGTCGTTTTGAAGCTTGATATTTTTTTTGGTTAGATGTTATCGTTTATTTGTTTTGCCGACTAAAATTTGTGAATGGGTGGCGAGTTCAACTTCCGCTCCGGGCGGCGTAAGCCCATGCTACGCCACTGAGCCGATGATCCCTCTTCATATACTGGAGCTAGCTTTTTATTGCCCGTGTAATAAACAATATGGTTAAGATGCTTATCGGATCTTCTCAGTTGAGCTCATCTTCTGATCCGGTGATAATGTAAAAAAAAATACTGTAAATGACAATTTGTAAGTGTAGCCGCGTAGCCGTCGTCATATTGAAAGACAGCTGGGGGCTGTGAATTAATTTCTTTCATTTTATCTAATGGAAGTAACTGGCTCTCAAGGGGATATTAAAAAGCTACCAATGGATACCTAACAAATGCACGTAACGGAAGTTCTTATTGAAGTCATCTATAATCGATCGATAACACACCTATATCGGCCATATCCGTTTATCGAATATTGTGAGAAGCAATATGACTCTACATTTATGTGCCTGTGTGCGTTAGCCATAAAAGAGAACAAAATGTCGGGAAAACCGATAGGGACTACTCTTGGTATATATAATTTTACCATGCATTTTACATACATAGGTACAAGTACGTTTTCATGAGCCTGGCGATTTCTTTGATTTCCTATAAACCATAAGTTTAACTTAACCTAAGATGTTATACAAAATTTATCTCACGTTTTCCGATATCTTACGGAAAACATAAAAACCCACAGAAAAAATATTAATACAATCAAAAACGAAACTTACTTTTATATAAACGTAATCGACTAATAACCAAGTGACCCACTTATTGAATATTCAAGTAGGAAAACCAGTCTCAAAAGCGAGATGCAAAATTAGACACGCTTAAGTGGATTGACACTTCAGTTAGCTGGAAACTAGTGTGCGTAATAAAGTCTATGGTCGCTTCTAAAATACGTATAACATTTAATACTAGCGTATAATGCCGCATTATTACATAAGAAATGTCTGATTATTAATTATCTACTTTTAATATGGGAATGCGCGTTCTTTCGTTAATCTTGGTATTGATTAAACATTTTTTGGAAGGTAAACTTTAACGTCAAGATTAAATCGACTTTAGTTTATACTCCTTAATATAATAATTATCTGGTGATAAGTAAGTATGTATTTAAGAAGATTTGAAAACAGCAGATCACACTAGTAAAAGCTAAACGCTTTCTACACTCATAGCCCCATAGTAGGATTTTCTCCTGTGTCTGGGTGCCATGGACACGCAAAGATACGCAATAAAAGACGAGAATACGCAAACACCCAGACCCAGAAGAGAAATCTAAACTCATCACTCATATTTCTGTCTGGCCGGCAACCGAACCCAGGACCTAATGCGTGACAGACCGGTATGATGACCGTTGCGCTACGCGGATCGTCAAAAAATGTTTTACAAATTAAACTTCAACGTTAAGATTAACTCGACTTTAGGTTATGCTCTTTAATATAATAATTATCTGGTGCTAAGAAAGTATTCAAGAGGATTTAAATTAGTAGTTCACAGTAGTGTTGAGCAACGTTATGTTGTGGTTTGTCCGTTGAGGGTAATTTTCCGAGCGACGCATTT